>VUJU01000901.1:0-13181 GCA_009835225.1 Aphis craccivora
TGATAATGTAATGTTATCCACCGAGCTTCACTCAGAATCGTTTTTTTAGCAATGGTATACTGTTTCTCACAGATAAAAATTAAATAACATTATGTATTCCACCTCCCTGACTTCTCACTTAAATCAGTTACTGCAATCATACCCTGTTACGGCACTCGAGCTTTTTTTTAAATCATTTTTAATATTTAGAATTTCCAATGCAATTAATCTTTCTTCTTTTATATTTGATTGTAAATATGATTTTACCCCTTTTAGAGCTGAAAATCATTCAGTGTTTGGTAGGTACCTAAAAATATAAATTTATGAATTTTAAATTACAAATATACTATGTGTATAGCATATAGAGTATAGACATTATTCATTTTTATTATTATTATTTTTTAATAAATATATACAAAAACTGCCGCCCTTGTAAATCTGCCGCTGGGGGCAATTGCCCCCTTTTCCCCCCTTAAATGCGCCATTGATAATAATGTGGTATAATAAGTAGTTTTGATGATAATTATAAGTGTAATATTACTAATATAAATGATATGAATTTGAAGTTACCTTTTGGTTACGTTAGTAATTTATACTTAGTATTATAAAGATTGTTAATCACAAATTATTGATAAGTGCAGTATATTATTATTTGACCACCTGTATGATGTTTATGCTTGACTGTTGCTATGAGGTAATACTTTACTTTCCTCCATTTACTTCTATGGGGTCGGCTGCTTATATAACAGATGTTGATGAATTTGACATTTTTTATTAAATTAAATGTTTTGTTTAAAAAGATATTATCAGAACCACTTTCTGTTTTATAGCTGACCTGAGCCCACCTCACTGCTAACAAAAATAATTTATATAAATTATTATCTGTGAATTGCTTATGCATGTAATGTCTAAATATATTTTAGTATAAGCCATTATATCAATAATAGTACTAATAGATATTTACTATACATTGATACTTAAACATCTTGTCTTAAACATTTAATTTTTACATTAATATATTATACTATATTATTATCATATCTATAATCTGTATGGCTAATAAAAATTATAAATACTTTTCCTGATAGTGTTCATTATTCAATCACTTATAATTTTTTTTTCTAAACCAAATTACTCTATTAGCAATCCAGAACAAAAACAAATGAAAGAGCTTTCAATAATAAATGTTTTATATTATAGTGATAGCAAACAAGCCACAACAACCTGCATACATCTCAGCATTGTTGCCTCAAGATCAAGTATTTGATGAGGATCCTGATGAAACTGAATTACCAGCACCTAATAAAAAAACTAAGTTCAAAAAAGATCTTCAGATCAGAGAAGAATTTGATGAAAATGAAGAACAAGAAAATGAAAATGATGATGAAGAAGAAATAAACAATGGTGATGAAACTGAATCAAAACCAGAGGAGCCCATTGACAACCCTTTCTTGAGACCTGTTAAATATCCAGCCGCTCCTTAAAATTGTTCTATTGATCTTATTGCAATTTTATTTGCAAATACATTAGAAATTAATTTTGATTCTAAAAATATATTTTTAAAACCAATTATGTGATAGGGCCTAGACCATTGTACATTTTGTTACATATCACTGTTATTTTAAGTAAAATATTTTGTCTCATAATTATAATTAATGTCTTGTAAATATGTATTTAATTTTATATCAAATGACAAGGCTGGTCTATGAATTAAGAATTAAAGTTAAGTTACTTTAAAGTAATTTATAAAATAAATTGATTTTTTCTCTAAAGTTATTGTGTAACTTAAAATTGTAAAATATAGAGTAATTATTTATTTTAACTATTTCATTTATATAAATTGCATGTGTAATATTCCATCCTTTTGTGCAGGTCAGACCAGGTTTGGTACAAATTAGTTTTTCCTTGTTTGTAATTAAGGGATCACCTATTATGCATGAACTTTTTTTCCATTCTGTATAATAGGTCTATGTCTAAGTTATAGTAAGTATTAAATAAAGCTGTATAAATTTGCGAAATCCAAGAAAAATGTTGGTTGGAACTTGAAATTTAAATTTTCCATTGTAACATTTATTTACAAATTTACAATAATAGTTATTGCTTGTTCTGAACTGATTGAAAATAGTATTTAAAGTTTTTAATGTTATTGCTATGAATATACCAGAGTTATGACGTACATCCAACATTGGATGTAAAACATCAATAAAATGAGTAAAATGAAGCATAAACAAATGCTTATACAAAAAATAAGAAATTGAGTTTTCCAGCTGAACCGGTACCATACAAATTCCAGAAACGGTCGAGCAAATTCATTCAAATTACGTGCTAAATATTGGCCTATAAAAATAAGGAAAATTTGAAACTGACGAGGTTAGGGAAATGTACGTCATTGTATGGCTAAATAGTCTATTTAGCCATGCGTCATTGTATTTCTTGTATTATTAATATTCAATTATTTTAATAATGTATTCTTATGTCTTATTATATTATTGTTAATACCACCCTACCGTATTGTGTAGATACTGAATAGTATATAAAGCCCTGATTGTAGGAAACCAGGGCTTAAGTAGGTAATATCTTTACATTTATCAGCATAATATATAAAAATATCGTTGTGTACCTATAGAAAAATGTATATACATAATACAAGTAAATGTTGTTCATGAATGTATTTCAATTAAAACAAAATTATTAGCATTGTTACCAGTAAATTAAATATAACACGTCCAAATTTAAACCTTGAATGCACTTATATGAAAAAGAGTGGTCAATAAGTGAGTAATTAGTAGATCACTATAATGGATGTATTAAATTTGAATCCAATGATAGGTATCATTGTACACGAAAAAATGATTCTGAACGGAGATGATTTGTCAGCCTAGGCCTTAGGATTTAATTTCCAGTATGGTTGTTGAAAAAGGTGGTTTATGTTGTAATGGCCTGAATACGCCAAAAATTAAGTTCTTTTATAATTATTGATGGGCAAATCGCAAATGTATGGAAAATCTTGTATTAAATTTTCAACTCTTAACTACTTGTACAAACATTTTTATGAATTATACCTATAAAATAATTTGCAAATATTGACGATTTTGACGAATTATTGTCAATATTTAAACTTCAAATGCTAATAAGAATATGTATTCTTATAATTTTTGAATCACTATAAGACTAAATTAAGAGGAACTTTGTATTAAATTTTCAAGTATTTTGACTCGGCCAAAAAAAAATTTATGGGTATTTATAAAATTTAACAAAAATGAATAGGTATTTTAAATGTCTATAAATAGCATTAAAATAAGTATAATATTTTGAAAATTAAATCATGTAAAGAAAATGCCAATCTTAATAACTGGAGAAATTTTCAAGTATCTACAACTTATGCCTTTTGAATAACAACAAATATTTAAAATCGTTTGTGGATAAATCGTTATCGTTACGCAACTTCGTAAATATTTAAAATTCAAATGCTCGTAACATTTTTCTTATAATAACGATTCGAGTTTTCTCTATAGCTAATTGAAGAAAAAATTAGTGTTGATTTTTTTAACCTTAGATATAAACATAAAAAATTGTATACATTTTTAACTATACAAAATTACTTGCAAAATTTCTCGTTTTTGACATATTTTGCAAAAGTTTGAACTATAAATGCTTATAAAAAGATATTATATCGAAAATTTCAGTTGTCTATAAATAGCTTAAAAAAAGTCAAAATATTTTGAAAATTTAATTATATAATTAATTAGGTCTATACCTATGATAACACATAAATAACATATATATCATGATAAAAAAATTCTAATTTATACATTTAAATTTATCATAACATTTTTAGTATCCACGGTTAGGTTAGATTTCCCTAAGTTATTTTTTTTTGTTTTTACAAGCTATTTTGAAAAGTACCAACTGAAAATTTTTATTAATGAACTATCACACTCTCCTGGCCTCCTCACAAAAGTCAAAATTATCAACTATGTTAAGAGGACGTCGAACGTGTATTTTGAAAGTATAAAACAAGCCTCGGCTCTATGCACACAACACAATGCACAAATACCGTAGAAACATGGTTTTAACTTCAATAGAAAGATCATGACTTAAACTATGCTTCCTCGATGAGTTTTTTAAAAAAAATGTTTTGGTTAATTTTTTACGTGAAAGGAAAAAAATAAAAACTGATATTTCTAAGCTTGAATATTGGTTGATATATTAAATCGATCAAAAACATCTCTTCGAGGAGGCATAGTTTATTATCTCTCCTTTCAACAGAATTAATCACATTACTTCTAAGTAAATTATTGAAGGAGCTGTAACTATAGAGCGAATGATAGTTTATACTGCGTAAACATATTTTGTCTATATCACACGTGTGTAAGACGGAGACCACACACGCGGGTACGACGTCCTCTTAATCTTGCTACTAAAAATCACAAACAATAGGTAAGCATTAGTTACCTTATTAGTTAATAGTTAGTACCTTAAAATATGATACACAAAAAAAAATTTAAATAACACATCATTGTTAAATTAATACTAAAAAAAAAGGTAAAGTTAAATAGGTAGGTAATTAATATGTAAAAATATTTATGGGGTGGGTTTTGTGGGTGGATATAGTGGATACCAACCATAGAGTAACTCTATGTACCATACACATAACATTATAACTAATAACTTATAAGTGCGTAAATATCTTATCAATATTCAATATGACTGTGATGGTACCCATCCCGTCGATGAATATACGGGCGACTTAATAATAATAAGATAAATTAATGATCTAAAATCTCAATTAGAAATCCTTAATACCTACTCATCATATTTTTTTGGTTTTGTGATGACTATAGGATTTGGATAGTTGGATGGCGGTAACATCACAGAATAGATTAAATTAAATTTACTTTGTGGTAACATTATCAAAGATACCGCTGTAAGGTTATCAAGTCTACTGCAATCTCTTTGACCCATGATAAGAGCGTGAAAAACGCATAGACTTCAGTCTATACAGACCATATAGACATAATAGAGTATAGACATTCTGTGTAAAAACGTGAACGTTCCGAGATAGTGTGATATGTTTTGTTTACATAGATGGCTGTGTCCAAGTAGTTTCGTAGAATAACAAATAATAATAATATTATTATTAATTGTGGGTGGCGTAGGTATCAATGTTGTTATTACTCGCGTCGTTTGTTGGGATTCAAAAACATTTCATTCTCACCCATGTGATGATAATAATATGATAGGGGCATTTAATTATTTTGACTTCGCCGAGTTTTTCGTTAAAATCGTGCTGCGTTCATTTCGTAGTATCGTTTATCGTTTTACCGAAATACATAAGTAGGACATCATGAGACGTAGACTATCATCGTTATTTGTTCATGATTGTTGAACGGTAGTCCTAGTACTCATTTCGTTTCGTTGTACGAGTTATACGGGTTATATACAAATATTATATTTTACGTGAACGGAAACATAATATATCACTATATAAGTAGTAATCATGGTTAAAAATGAAGAAATGCATTACATCGATTCAGATGAACAAGAAGAAAGTGTAGGTGGAAAGAAGATCTCTGACAACAAGTGAGTTATATCATTAAATTAAAATACTATTTCATTTTTTTGTGTGTATAATTTATTGATCAGTGACGCAAATATCAGCTATAAATGATATTGCCTAAAAATAAAATTTTAAATAGGAAGTACCAGTAAACAGTGAATTTTTTACACTAAAATATGGAACAAATATCATGTACTGATGTTCAAACATCAATAACTTGGTTACTTATATCCTATCAACTTTTATTATAATTTATAACTTTAAGTACCATCACTTAAAAGAGGTTTTGCATTCACAATACATATGTCATACTTGTATAATATAGCGATCGGTGCTTCTGATATTTATACAGGAAATGATAATTTAGAATGATGTATACACACACACACACACATATATATATATATATGTATGTATGTAAAATAAAATGGGTAAAATAGTTAGGTACTGTTATTTTATGTTTATTTAAATTATAGTAATTTGTATGAATGAATCTTCTACTAACTCTTTTTTTTATAAATAGGTATGGTACTTTTATGTTTCTTCTCATTTAATTAACTTATTTTTAACCTAATGTTATATCATATAAATTAACTTAAGTTACATTAATGACAAAATGCTTATCCCCATTAATTGACCATATATATATATATATATATATATATTATATATGTGTGTACAAATGTGGATTAAATTGTTTAAATTACCTATATCAAATTATTATATTGTTATAATAAATAAGAATAGTAAAATCAAGAAACCTTATAGGTAAATATTATAACCTTTATGACAATAAAAACAAATATATAAATATGTATACCATGAGATTATTAAAAATAATATTGACAACTAACATAGTAAATATCACTTGTCAGTTGTCAGTACTTAGTTTAAAATGACGTGAAGGCCTCTAGTTTATACTGGCATCAACTGACCTAAATAGGCAAAGAATAATATCAGTATGAATGATATATTGTTTTATTGTTTTATTGTTGATAACAAATAATTTTTATATCACTATTCATTGTGTATGTCAATAACAAGGATGTTATTTTGTAGATTTTAATTATAATTGTAGAGATAAATACAAATTCATAATATATTATATCAATTATTCTTAAATAGGCATTTATGGTTATAGGTATTTTCTTTTAAATATCTATGTATATTGTATATACATTGATTTAAATATAATCTTGTATAATTTATCATTGAAATAATAACTATTTAATTGTTTAAGTATTTGACAAAATTATCATCTTAATTTGATTAAAAGAGATTTTCTTAATTTCTTAATAAAAATTTTAAATTTGCAAGTAGTAAATACTATATTTCAGTTATAATAACAGTAATAACTAATAATAGTGTCTCTAAACCTACGTTTTTTTAATTTTAATGTGCAGCTTAAATTTTTAATATAATCAATAAAAAAAAGGATGAAAGACATAAAAAATTAGTGTTTTTCAATTAATTGACAGTAGTAGAGCCTTGATAGTCTGGATTACCGGATGTTTTTCAAGATAACTTATTCAAATGACTAGGATTTTTATATTTAATTCCACCACCTTATTTTATTCATTTCACTTTAAATCACAAAAAAAAATAAATAACTTTAACATTATGAATTACAAAAAAAAAAAAATGTTTATAATAATTTATAGAACCTAGCCACTAATTTTTTTTTTTTTTTGAATTTTTCTGAATTAACTACAAAATTTATTTATAAACAAATGGGCTTATGCTGTCTGGATTATTGGGGGTATTGGACGACTTTCAAGGCTCTACTGTACCTAGTTTATTGACTAAACTTAAACATATTTGTGGCCAAGCAAAAATTACCAGCAGATATGGTAGTATTGGGCGTATTGCATTGTTTATATTATAATATAAATTATATAATGTATAATATGTAGTATACATTAATCTAAGTTAACTCAAACAAATAAATCAACAATAAAAAACAGAATTATTTTTTTAATAGATTTTAGTTAACTCAAATATTTATAAAGACTAAAAGAATTTCTACACAAAATATTTTATTTCTATTTACACATTGTATCAAAACTGATTTATCATTTTGTAATCAAATTATTAAGTTAGGAAAATTAAAACATTTAGTAAGGTAAGATTAATGTTGTTTCATACCTCTTGCCATACATTCACTTTTTCAATATTTAAACCGTTAGTATTAATGTAATGTTTATAATAAAAATCAGTATTGGTAACTTTTAAAAACTAAAAAAAAATATAGGTACCTACAATATGTATATAATATATACCTAAGGTTTTCTTAATTTGAACAGAGACCTCAAAAATAAATTTAAATTTACTTATGGTAGGTATATACTATATACGTAGACTAGTGGTGTAGCAGCATTGCAAACAATATTTGGTTTTAAAAAATATTATATCAACATATTTTAACACGTTACCATAGAAAAATATTAATTAGCTTAATTGTATTAATATTTAATTTTACTTTTATTATTAAATTCAATAGAACTATATTTTGAAGGAAAATCATTTTTTTTTAAATTCAACATGTTCAATGTTTTGCAATAAATTTGGTTAGTTATTTGAAACAAAAACTTAATGATAATATATTATATAAAAAATCAACTTCTATACAAATTTTACATATTATGTATAAAAACTCATAATTAATTTGCCTAATATTTATTTTCTAAATTCTCTACTTACATCCACATAGGCACAAATAAAGGTAAAGAGCCATTAAATAAAATATATGTGAATGAATTAATGTATAATTTTTAATAGTTACTCGTTTGAAGTTAGCGAGACCAGTTTTTAGGGTTTTATAATATCAGAAAAGCTTCATAAAAATTCAGTCATCTGATTCCCCCCTCCCCTAATTAAAAATACTATTTGGGCCCATCAACATCCAAAATGTTTGTATTTTATTATTTTTTAACGCAAATTAATCAAATTTAGGGCCGATCTTACCATGTCCGGTTAATTAACGTCCATTAACGCTTAACCTGCGGTTAGCAGATTTTATTATTTGTAGGTTAGCGTTAGCGGAAACTTAACTGGACATTTGAAAAAAGGGCCTTTGGGTTCATTTACAAATTTTTTTTTATATAATATTACAATAATGCATCTGTTATTATTTTGGTATTACAGATTAAAATAAGAATAAGTTATGAATTTTTTAGATAATGTAAATAACCATTTAATAGTTAATATTTTTTTTTGCGTATAAAATTCTGTAACTTATTATAAATTATAATGTTGGTTTGACAGTCAAGAATTATGTTTATATTATGTTTGTAGCTGAAAGTAAAGTAGGTAGTAATAATCTACATTCCAAACAGTTTAGAATGTTATTTGATATTTGATGTTGGTCAAGGGTCGAAGTCAAACAGATTTGTCGTCATCTCCTCGTTCAGCACATATTTACTACACTTTAATCATATGTCAATGTGTGGTTTTTTACGTCTACAAAAGATCCATTGTTCTTTTCATTCTGCTTGTTCGCGTCCGTTTGGCAACCCGGCCAAGATCCTGGAGACGCTCTCGCTGGAACGACTATTAATAAACGCTATGTATTTGACAGTCTCGCGTCCCCGTTCATTCGGTTTACACGCAAAACTGTGCTTCTCAGTGTCACATAGTTGAGTGCTAATAGTGCTATATTATTAAATTATTCCATCATATCGCTGTAACACGCATCGTCTATACTATAATTTGATTTTTATTGTTATATTATTATTTGACTTTTGACTGTAAAATGTATTTTTAAGATTATTATTCAGCTTGAACGTAATAGATAAAACACTTAAAAAAAAAAAAAACCAATCCAACGGCGGCGTAAATATTTACTCAACAGTGTCGCGTCTTAATAATAATGTGTACATGTATTATATCGAGTCGATTGCTTGCACTACTATAATATCAACCGCAGTATTACTCCGCCTACGTCGGCTTACATTCGCTATAAACCCATCGGATAACTACGACTCGACTCGCGTAACAGCACGCGTGGTCCCGAAAACTGCGTCGCGATCTTTAAATTATTGTGCGCCCTCCGATTGCGTAATATCATTATTGTTTCTGAATATTGTCATCGTCATCGTTTCCGCTTGCTTATAATATACTTCATATTAATTATAATAATATTAAAACGATCGAATTCTTTTACATGCCCGGTGAGTCCGGCTCAGGCGGTTGGTCAATCAATTAAAGTCCGTCGGGTGAGAAGAAACGATCTATAACCCGCGATGAACTGAATAATTGAACATAGAACATACGATCCAATAAAACGGTTATATTCTTAATATTGTATTATCGCATCGATCACGTTGTGTTACGCTCGCGTCATCATGTCGTTCGCGCATAATCGCGACAAGAGGCGATCCGTGTCGCCGTCGTTTTCGTGGCAATATAGCACTGTCGACTACCATCATGGGTCTGTCCCGGTTCGCAGCAGGACGAGGAGACCACAACGGTGCTCCAGCGTCGTGGACGCGACAACTTCCGTTGCTCCCAGCCAGTTGATAGCGGCCCCGGATTGCGCGACGGCGCTGTTAATCTATCGGAAAATGTGCGCGTGTCACTTGCTAGAATGCCCGCAGTAAGCGTATAAGTGTAATAAGTGTATATAAGACAAAAGTCCATACCTGGCCCATCTGCATCAGTCCTGCGCACTACTATATACATATATATAATATAGTGCAATACTTTGCAGGGCCGGTCATCGATGGCTAGTATTTTATACAGTAGTAGGTAATAAAAACTATCACCACTGTAGGTGGAAGGGAGGGGGCGTATAAGGCATTTCCGTTGGTCATGTATAATAGTCGTAAACGCCAAAGCTCGGGTACAACCTACGTTGTCTTGTATATAATATATATGTACTTATTGTACTTAGTACTTACACATGACACGCAGTTCTAATGGCCTGTTGGTTTATTCCGTTTGACAGATAACCCATCTTATTAATATTTTATTGTTTTTTTTTTCTATTCCCATATATTTCTAAGTATACTGTAGAATTGTATAGTCATTTTTTTCTCTTTATAATTATAAATTATTTAATATGCAATAGTAATAAAAAATAAATAAATAAAATAATATATATTGACAATGTTAGTATTTATAAATATTTGAGTAAACTAAAATCTATTTAAAAAATAATTCTGTTTTTTATCGTTGATTTATTTGTTTGAGCTAACTTAGATTAATGTATATTAGTATATTATACATTATAATATATATTACGGTTATAATGATATATAAACGATGCAATACCACTATGTGCGCTGGGTGCTGATAATTTTATCTATTAATAATATATATTTTATATATTTAATATAATTATTATTTTTATAATTATTTTATATTTATTACTACAGTTATCAGACTGTCTACAGTTTATAAACCTATTTAGATACCTTTTAATTTTAATTGCCAACGTCTAACGATGAGGTAAAAGTTTCATCAATTTCGCGTGTGATTTATATTATATTAAATAAACATATTGTGTCCATTATATGAGCTTTAAGTATAAACTTTGTCTTCAGTTTAATTATTTCGATAAGTTTTAAGGCTAAAACATACATTTTTTATATTCATTGGGAATTTTCGTTTAACTTTGGCTTAAAAAATTAAACAATTTCCTATATTTGTTAAGACATTCATTATTTTAGCTACAGTTGACTTCATCTTTATTTTGTTTATCGTTGTATACTCATTGCATGTTTATTTAGCAAATATTAATTGATTTTGTTCAGCAAATGAGGTAATCTAGCTGTCCTATTTATTTGATGACAACATTTTGCGCGATTGTAATGTTATTGGTAAAACTTGAAATAAATTAAGTAGGGTACAAAATACTAAAATTATGTTGAAATTATTTTATCACGTTTAGATATATCTGTATAATTTCCATATTCAGCTTTTTTAAATCATTAAAACTTCAATCAGTACTCTGTATTGCCACTATTCCTATGCATTTTTTTTTTAAACAAGAAGAGTTAGTTCAGGTAAAAAAGTTTCCACATTACGATGTCGTAAAAGCATATCTATATTATGTATATACCTATAGATTATAGACATAAAAATTATATTATACCCATTATGTATTTTATTTTAAATACAAAAAATGTCTAATTCTTAAAAATAATTTTTATTTAAATTAATTGGGCAACATTTTCCCACATTATATTATGTCAGTGAAGTATTCAAACAAAAAAATTAACAAACAGTGTTTGGTTAAAAAAAAAATGTATAGTTATATAAAAAAAAAATCACTAGAGATTGAACAGTGAGTCAATGAACACTTGTCATGACTGTGGCTTATAAACTGACTAGACTAATAAATTGTATGCATTTTGTAATCTGTAGCAGATGCGTATTTATTATACATAATACTAATAAATTTTATAATTTTTATTCGTTGTTATAAGTATGATGTATCTAATATTATATTTTTTCGTTCAAATAAAAAATGCGTGTTATGCTGTAAAAAATAAAAATAATTAGGTACATTAGTAATTAAATTATTCGTAACTGTAATTATTTAGTTACAAAAAAAAACATCGAATAAGGTAAAACAAATAAAGGTAATACAATATTGAAGAATACTTATTATATATTATTATTATACGCTGTCGTCTCATCAATTTTATTTTAAACAAAGATAAAGTTAAATCATTTAACACAAATAAATATACCTCTGAAAAATATTAGTATTTAATTAAAAAAAAAAACACATGTATACAGTTATTTTATTTGTTTTAACCATTTTACAAGTTACAATAGTTAGGTTAACCTATAAGTTATAATCAAAAAAGAAAGCTCATCAATTTATTTTAAAATGAATAGTGTTTGGGTGCATGGGATAAAAAAGTTGGAAAACACTGATTTAACAGTAGGTATATGTATATAAATATTTAATTAAAAGTATATTTTAGTATATTATTATTAGCTTATTTTTTCGTATAACCCTGTTAGTTATAATGTGTGTATATTATTTCTTTATAATGATTTTACGAATTGCTGTAAAATTATATCTTGAACGAAATAGTTTGTTTTGTATTATGGTAGAATATAATATAATTGTATGTAATACTTTTAAATAATTTTGTATTATTTCTAATAGGAGTAAAAGTTCAAGCCGGTCGTCAACGCCGCCTCCGTCATTCACGGAATGCCAGCAACGGCCCGATGGGGAACACGAGGAAGGGTCAGAAATGTTCGAAGAGCCTGTGGAGGAAATAGTAAGTACTTTGCCATATACCCATATAATATGTAAATGACGTTATCGCATGGCTGTTTTGACATTTTGCGTGTGTAATGTAACATTAACCTAATTGGATTGATAGCTGTCTGTTGTATAGCGAATACGCCTCTCAGTTATGTCATTGTACCCGAGGGAATAAAATGATATGTTATTAGTTAGTGCATATCATTTTCATAAGGGGCTTCGTAAATTTAGTCTGACCAGACTAGTGTTGCAATTCACATTAAGTTTTATACATATACTTTTGTTCAGTATCCTTTGAGTCTTGTTGAAATGGTTATTGTCCGTGAATATAATTAAATACAAATTCGCAATGGGGTTATTAAAAAAACTCATGTGGCCAAGCACGAGTCAGCCTTTAAATTATGTTCCATCCCC
>VUJU01000901.1:13231-46314 GCA_009835225.1 Aphis craccivora
TATGACTATAATGTGTAATGCTTTATAAGCACCTAAATTACCTACTTTTTCTTATACACATTTAACAAATGTATTGTAAGACTGGTTATCTGTTTTTTTGTAAAAATTATCTAATATATAATCATCTATATCATTTTTTTTTTTAAACGATTTATTATTTTATGTTTTTTTAATCAAATTTTGATGGAATATACCTACTACTTCGTCTAATATTCTAAACCAATACGTGATTTTAATATTCTGGAAATGCTAACATGAACCTATACGAATTTAACAACTTATGTGTTTTTCATTTTCATAATTGATTATGAAACAATATTCATGTGATTAATTATATGTGTGTATGAACCGGCTCAATACATCTTTATTGCAATGACTTTTCCTAAGAAGTTGAATTATACTTTTAAAAATATTGAGGAACTAAGGCCTCTAAGAATATTGCCCATTTGCACCACTATTTTATCTTACAATACCTACTGACTGTACCTCTATGCTATGGTTCTTAATATAAATTTATTGGACAACTGATTATATATATATATATAATAGGTTAAGTTTCGTGTGATCCAGGAAATTTGAACAAATATTACGCCATTTATATTGGTATCCATTAGGGTTTATGGTGTATATTGTGTAGGTACCTATACACAAATAAAATATAATTGTGGCGGCTTAGTAATCCTACAAAAGTGTATATAGAATGTTATCTAAATAGTTAAAGTTAAAGCTTGAAATTAAAGTATTATTAGGCATTAAGGTTGGTAACTTGTAATTATAAAAATATATTTTTTTAAACTTCATTTTTCATTGATAAAATAATTTTATACTACAAAAGTAAAAACACTTACGCCCGATTATTTTTCATACACACAATACTGTATACACTAATGCTGTATATGTCGCATGTTTCCAGACGTTTGTTCTAATTGTAAAAAAATAATTTATGTTGATTACATAATACTATTTATTTACGTCAGAAAATCGAAAATATTATATTATTATCAGTCGCATTATTGTATTCTTATAATGATATTTTACATAAATAATACCGATCAGGGGGGCTTGTGGACCAAAAATATTGTTTTTATCAAATTACGCACCCACATACCATACGCTTAACATTTGTACCAGAACTAAAATAAAATAATAGTTGGTACTATTTATTATGATTTTTATTGATTAACTATACAAAATCTTAATATTATTGTTTTTGAATATACATATACATTTTTTGAAAAATTCAATTATTTTACTGTAATCAAAATTGTTTACGTACATAGGTATATTAGACTTTTATCATAAATATAACTATTAAACTTGCAATTATTAATTTTGGAATAATTGTAACTTTCTGTCTTCTGATTATGCGCGTGTTAATTGATTTTGTTAATGGTTACAGGATTGAAAGTGTTTGAAATAAATTCCAGAATAGTAAACAGTATAGATTTGATTGTTATTGATTTTTCGTCTAAAATTCATGACAAAATAATATATTATCTTCTGTTGTTACTTGTAAATCATATGTTTTTAATTTTTCGTTCAAATTAATTTCTTAGTAATCGCTAAACATTTAAATAATATATAGAACCATCAGACCAACAGTTTTAACGTTTAAGATGTTATTTTTATTTTGTATATGTAAAAAAGTAGCGAGTAACCAGTTTATATATACTGCTTTAAAAGCGGTTTAAAATGTATAATCCATTGCCAATGCTGCTAGCACTCACTTGCAATGTTTTCGTTGATATTAATATAGAATTTATGTAATTTTTTATTTTTATTCTGCTTAAAAAATAAATAAATTATTGCACACAATGCACATTTATATTTCAGGTAATAACTTGAGTACTTTATTATGTTTTAGACTTTTATATTGTAATTCAACTTGTAGTCTGTATAGATATAATAATTATAAAATAACTTATGTCTTACGCATGATAACTGTGACGACTTATTAATGAAATGAGTAGGTGAAAAAAATAATGCAGGTCTCAAATTCTTTTAGGGTATAAATATTGCGGAATAACATATATTTATAATACTTTTGCTATTTTTTTCATTATAAACGTTTATGAACCTTAGTTACCGGCGGGCACTAGTTACCACTCCGCGCCGGTCTCTCGCAACGACATCATACATATAATATGATCTAGCGTGTACGTTTCATTTATTCAACACCCGTAAATAATGGCATAATCAAGTTGATTTTTCCAGTCGAAAAACGTAGTGTCTATAACGAGTGAAATCAATACTCATATCATGCAATATTTATTAGAAACAAAAAAATATAATGTTACATCGAAAAACGTTGGTGTTTGATATTCATATTATATAAAATATTATTTTTTGTTTTTTATATAGAGGGTGGTAATATGTTTATAGATTTTTATACGTAGTACCTTACTGGTATAGTGTATACCGTATATCCGTTAACAGTCTACGTTCATGAATTTCGTACCTACCACATGATTGCTCTTATTTATACAGTAGCCGAATTAGGTTTGTCGAATCATTCCAGAATGGTCGTCATAGGCCGGTAAAATATGTAGTAAAATTCGATTCCGGGTATAATTTACAAAGGCGATCACCTGGAGTTAAAGTGTGATCCTTACAAAAAAAAAAAAAATAATAAATTATCTACATCGTAACTTTACAAGGACAGAGGTGTAAAAAACTATAATATTTAATCGAATTCATGAGAACTTAGAACCCATCTGTATAGTTAAAAATATACATTAGACATGTCATTTACAGCATTGCACTGAACCGAATAGTAAAACGGTTTACATCCAGTTGCCTGACCATTATGGCGAGTTATGTAGTTTTCCAGGTTTTTCTGGATATAAATCGTGTCTGAATTTATGAAAAATAATCGAAGAGTTATATTATTATTTCTATAAATCCTGTGCCATTTACATAATAATTACAGTTTCCAATCAAAACTCAGCATCTCTGGCGAGTTAGTCGTTTCTGTCTTATTCGTATACCATATACTGTTGATTAGATAAAACCAATTAGTTTATTTTTTAGATATATTTAAATATAAAATTATGTGGATAGTTCTGCATATACACACGCACTATTACTATTATCCCTAAATTTTACGTCGTAATTTCTTATCATTATTCTAACATAACTACTGTGGTCCGTAAATATGCATAATGCATAGGTATACAATGTAGGGTAGGTATAAGGTATATATTATCAAATTATCATAATACTCGCACCGAGGAACGAACGACTAGTTCGTTGTTTTTGTGCACAGCATCTTTGTTGTACCTATTTTGTTTTTATCTTTATACGGTTTTCCAAAAGTTTTTCATTGATAACTATAGGAGAGAGACAAACAAAAATTTTACGATGAGTATACTACCGCTATTCCGAAGAAAAATTATAGACAAAAAAAGAAAAAGAACAACAACAATAACAGTGATAGCCAGAGGACCGGAGACTGTTCGGTAATAGTAATAATATTGTATAAAAAACTGACGTAATACCCCGTCGGTGGGTCGGAGCGGACGGGTGCTCACATTATTATTGTTATTATTATTTCGTGATCGTCGTTAATGTTTGTTCGGACCGAGCGCGTAATGGACCGTTGTCGTCATTCGTCGTAGTAATAGGCAGGCAAGTGCACCGCGCAGGTACCTATATAATATAACATCGTCGTCGTGGCCTGAAAGTGGTGCCGCGGCACTGCATTCCTCATTCCCCGGACGGCGTGGGGCGGAGCGAGCTATAGCGAAAGACCTTGAATGTTCACGCAGACAACCTTCACGTCGGAACCGGACCCTGTGGTACGCACGTTGTCCGGCGAGAGCGCGCGCGCACCCGTTCAAATCTGGTAGTGGGGGGGTTAACGGCGGCGCGCAGTCACTGACTCCGGCCGCATCCCCCGCCCGACGGTCGGTATACGTCTCCCCGTCCTGTCGCTTTCTTCCTTCCCCGTTGGAAATCTGACGATACGCACGTATATTTACTGCCGCCTTTTTTTTTTTTTTTTGTCACTATATAGTGATACATCAAAGATCAAAATTATATATATTTTTTCCCGGAAAATTACCCATTGAAATTTTCAATTTCAAACCCGTTTGGTCCGCAGCGCAGAAATCGGTGTCGCTCTTAAAAATTGTTAAAAATAAAAATCCAATCCGCACTTAATCGGTTGGAATGATTATGGTGGATGAGGCGTTTTCCCCGAAACACCACAAACGCACACACCATCAAGCAAAACTCGATTTCCCTTTGCAGTATGCGTATTTTGTTTCTTACGTGAATATTATAATTTTTCGTACATAATATTCAATAATATTATAGCCTAAAGCGGATTTCGTACAATACGATAATACAAAATAATTTATAATATCATTATTCATTATTGTGCGGTACACCGTACACGTTTACGAACGAGCGTGATACCGTCGCACGCACGCGCAGTACTGTTGGTACTTAAACGCAGTCACCGTCGTCGTAGCCTCCTCGTAAGTCGTAACCACTGTTGTGTGTGTGTGCGTGCGTTCCCGCCGTGAACGTGTGCGTGTGCGCGCATACCTGTTGCTGTACGCGCCGCATTCCGTAACCGTTCAGCCACCGGATCGGTCGTCGGCTATCGCCGTTACCACCACCGTGCGTTTAAAAAATTCAAAAAAAAACCGACGAATACGCCGCGTTTACGTTTACGTTTCGTTATCGTTTTGTTTTTTTTTTAATCTGATTACGTCTCTCTGCTTCCTTCGGCGTTTACAACTATATCTGTACGACAAGTTTATCCGCCTCAGTCGTTTGATAGTGCGCGACCGTAACCGTCGTTTTTGTACTTGTATCATATTTTCATACATAAAAACCGTTCCGTCTTTATATCCAAAATTGAGCGTTTGTGCGCGTCCGGTGTGTTCCTCGACCCCCGAGGATGCTATAACGGGTCGGAGACGTCTTGTAGCGTGGATATGGACCATAGGGAATACGGGGAACGCGTGTCGCCGCCGTTGCCTCAACAGCAACAGCAGCAGCAACAACAACTACAACAACAACAACCACACCAACAACATCAGCAACAGCAACACCAGCAGCAGCAACACCAGCAGCAACAACCGCTTCCGCCCCCCGCCAATCACACTGATCAGGTATATACATCACTCCCAGAGTTTTCTTCGTTGTAATAATTATCGTCTCCCTTACTCGTGTTCCGGGAAATATAGTGATATATATAGGTATATATGAAATGGCCTGGATATTGTTCCAAGGATCATCCTCTGGTCTCTCGACATGGTCGCGGATGCTTGAGTCCAATACTCGTCTATTGTCTTAAAAAGTATGCATAGTCTATGTATACAAATTGTTGTTTGGCGTTCTATTCTGACTGTTTAGTGAATCGTGATTGTATTGATTTTCGATTCAGCTTCTAAACTACATAGAGTAGGTATATGCTTAAAAAAAATCGATTTTTTTTTTTTTTTTTTAATTGATTATTGCACAGAATTTCTGTAGTTCTTAAAAGCGAATTCAAATTCCACTCTATAATTATTATAAAACATGTTTTTAAGTATAGTTGGATTTTATCGAATCTTTCTTTTAAAAATCTTCCTTTAATCTTTTAAAACTATATAATTGTATAGTTATTTGCCATTTGGATCGCTTACATTACATTTATTCACCAATAATTAGTATTGAATAAACAATATCAATTTTATAATTAATCCTATTGTTTTCTTAAAAATGTGTGCGTGTGTCAACATAGATTTTGGATTATTGTATTTGAATTAATTGGCGTTATCTAACTTATTAAATTTCCTCGTTAACCAATAATAATGATGAATGTTTACGTATTTAGGTTTTACTTGTAACGATAAAATTATGATTGCATCGTTTCATAATATAACTGTTGTACATTATTGTTTGTGCAACATGCCATATTTTATTAGATATAATTGAGCGTAGGAGAACGCGATGACGTACATAACTGTGATTTACGTACATTTCCGAATTTCATTCCTTTTGTAATAGAATCCAAATGCTGAGTAAAGTAATGTCGATAATATACTACTCATGTCTACTATAATATTATACGTACAGGTGCTTTTGGATGTTATATACTATATAGGTATATAGGTGTTATATACGACCTAATTGTTTAGGTGATATCTTAAATCCAACTGAGTCTTAGTAACGCCCCGTCCGAGCACATCGTAATAATATATACGTTTGGATAACACGTATATTATACACCTGTTATTGGCCGACCATAGCCCGAGGGTAGTGAATTAATTACACCCCGTCTAAAAAATACATACGAACAGGTTTATACTATGTATAAAGAAGACTTCATCGTATATCATTGTGTGTTATATTATTATTCTTCATTCACCGTGGGGCACTCGAATCCGTATGCGTACTAATGTTCTCGGACGAATTATACCTTTGTATTTACGTGTGTGTGTATTGACCCTGTCGGTTGGGGTCGTGTTATAACTTACCTATTATCGTGTTGTTAGGGTGAACTCGTACGAGCGTGATTTATATATCGATCGTTTTTGAGGATAATATACACAATATTTCACTCGTGGTAAGGACAAATTTCTTGGAATTCGTCCTAATCGTATGCGTAATACACTCGGTATGCCCGCGCTGGTCGACGAATACGCGAATACCTAACCGATAGGTACCGATTTCTTTGGCACCAAGTCAACATCGCGAACATTGTTTATAATAATACAACTAATATATTATAATAATATAATGACGTTTACTTACAATTATAATACTTAGCTATATAGTTAAATACTTATGGTACATAAACATAATCGAAATGGACAATATCGCCACTTTCAATGTATATATTTATACGCATAGCAGCGTACGCCGTACTGTTAAAAATCGTCAATATAGAATATGCCTACTGACACTTAGTGGCCTTCTAGTGTGCCTAACCTCCTCCTCCCCCCCCGGAACTACTTGAAATAATTTACTTGTACTACATAGTAAACAATCCGATATTTCATGAGACTAAATTAATTTACGCCTGTGGCGGACACTGGACAGTTTTGTTCCAACAATTGTATAATTCGATCACGAATATATTGTAACCACTTATGTAAATTTCTATATTAGGTAATTTGGGCATTGTTAATGAAAATTAAATTAAAATATTAAACAGTAATAAATTATATGTAATTATTATATAGGTAACCGCGATGACAAACTATTATGGTTCACAGAATAAAATCGCACGAACTACCACGTGTTTTCCAAATTACATATACTTGCTAGTTGCTATTCAGTATAATTTTTACGTTGATATTGACAATGTTGTCATTTTAGGAAAATACGTTTTTGTTGCTTCTGAATATGATTAAAACGTAGAAAATGTTTCGTAGGTACAGATAAGTCGCTTATAGTTGGTTATTGAAATTTTTGTTCCCTGATAAGAAATAAAGATTTGGTCTATTTTCTTCTTGACTTAACCTGCATCCAAGACCGCCTGGTCTTTTCGTCGCATTGTCATCGTCAATATTTTATTAGTGTTATAATAGTGCGCTTGCCTTCATCGTTATCGTGATTAGTGGTCCAAATAATAAAATATAAATACAGTCTTCAATCATCTATGTATCAGATTATTAAGATCTCACAGTTGTTTCGTTAGACATAATCAATAATACTATATTATATTCGCTATTTAAGATTCAGGATATATTGTATTGCAATTTTAAACAGTAATATAATATATCAAACCACTTTTGATAGCCGTTATGTTTAGCATCTATTATGTATAATTATTTACTATTAATTTCGCAGAAACTAGAAATGCTCACAAAATATGTCGCTCGTACATAATAATAAATAATATAAATATAATATATTCGACATTGTGGCCATCCTATGTTTAGTGAAAGAAGCGACTAGTCGACGAGTGACGACGGGGGATAATAGACCAGTTTTGTTTTTACGTGTGCACAACCTGTCGCAGAGCATGCGAACTATCCAATTCCACCTGCATTGGTCGACGAATCCAGTCACATACAGCATAACGCTGCTTACATACCTTTGCTATTTTATAACCGATTTTTTTTAACAATGTTAATACTTTAGATTTTTACCAGTTACGTTTCTCGCAAACTGACGTTGTTGTATTAGACAATCGTTTTCTTTAGATTCACATTTCTTTTTTCTTTTTAATTTACAACAATAGTAGGTAGTTCTAATATATTTTTTTAACCGATGTGATAATATTGCGATTCTTATTTTCCTTAGTCTTTTTTTCGGAAAATTTGAAATGGCTGTGCAATTTTATATTCTGTGGTGATTCATTATTATCATTCGTTTAGTCATACTCTAATGAGTTACAATCATAATCGTTGTCGGGCCGTTTGATTATATTATAATATTGCATTATGTGCAGAAAACGTCCTACGCACATAGAATTTTTACAACAATTATACTTAAGACTTGAAGATGTCATACATCTGTTAGGTACCCATGTTACGTATTACTAATAAAAGGTTATTAATTATATTCTAATTCTATCGTAAGTATAAGTCGATATTCGGTCGAAATAAGTGTGGAAAAGCATTCATGGGCGATGTGTTCAAATTTCAAAATATGCTTACTGCAGTTGAGTCTTGTGTGTATACTTTATAGTGATATTTAAGTGTTTAAATTAAAATATATTTTTTTAAAAATGACTAAAATCGTGTAGGTGTATTATACTATCGGTATTGCCAACTGTTGCTTTTATATTCTGAGCTAACCAATCTATTGATTTTATTATATTTATATTTTTTGTTTATTATACCGTAAAATAACTTAAAAAGTTCTGCATCTTTGTGTAGGTTAAAGTGAACTTGAGTAAAATTACTAGTTTAATTTTTAAATCATCAGTGTTTTTGGGAATATTTTAAAAATCAGAATACAATTTTGTAGAAGTTTATTCAAATCCATTTATGCACAAAATCTTAAATCATTTTTGATTCAACTAATCGCGGCTTTTCGAATACAATGATTTATACCTTATTTAATAGTTAATATAAAAAACTTAAAAAACTATTGTTTAATTTTATTTGCATACAGCACTATTTAAATCATTGTAACCAATAAACCAACCTAAAAGTCTTGTTTTAGATAACAACGTAAACGTTTTGTTTTCTAGAAAGTGCTATGGTAGTAAATATCCTTAATACGATGTCTGTTAGTTTTCTAGATTGCTGACTTACATACGATATTAAATAATGCTTTAATTTTTTACGTGCTATTTAACATCTGTATTGTATATTAACATGACACAATGTTTAGTGGCTGTTATTATGAACCTAAAAAGTGTATAAAAGCGGTGTCTTATAGTCGATCTTATCTCGTCCATAATTTTTTTTTCATTACCGAAGTAATTTATGAAACAGACGGTGCAATTTGTTTTTGTGTTTCACTTATCTAAAACACGTATGGTGATTTTTTTCGAAGATTGTAAGTACGCGCCGTGACAAATGTATATCGTGTATACCGTCATCATACGATCACGATTATACCTTCCGATTTTTAAGTAGGTTAAACGTATTGCGGACATGATGGTATATTTATTTGTATATCATCTATACCATAATGGGACGACAATATAATATGTTTATTTTTCCACGAGATTTACTAGTTTTATTTGGTTACTAGGTCGAACGGAAGGAATGTATTATAATAGTCATTAGTTGTTTTATATTTTTTGTACGTTCTTGTAATAACCACGAATGACTTAAGCAAAAAAGTAGACTCTGAGAGTTGTCACAGGTCTAACAGTAGTTTTTTTCATCAATTTAATGAGACACATATACCTAGTTAGTTTATATGTTTATACTCACAATATACCTACTTATGTGACAGTGTACACACACTCATAAACACTATAGTATTTTTTTTTAAAACAATATGCTTTTTTTTACGGCGGTTGCTTTGAAAATATGATCCATAATTTTTAATTCCATTTATTATTATGTATTTATGTGTGTTACTTAAATATTATGCTTAACACGATCCTAGTTATATTAATAATTGTAATATTATAATACCTATATAAACATGTATATAATTGCATATTTTTTCTCACGTTCGGCCCAACTTTTATATTGTCGATTTGTTTAGTAACGTTAATATATTATATTTACTAAGAAAATAAGTCCACACTAAATATGAATCTGGATACATCGATCAATTAATACCCAAAACGACGAAACTATTATGAGTTTAATAAATACTTAGGACTTGTGATTTCGAACTTTAACGTTCATTCATCAGCTTGCAAATAAATACTGTCTTGTATAAGCAAGTACCTATAATGAATAAAGTATTCAACAGTTATACCTAATATCGTTTAGTTCATCCATGCCTCTACCGCAACAGAATAATATTATTAAGTATTATTATTAAAACATAGATGTGTTAATAATTATAGATATGCTAAGTATGCAAAGCTTCGGATGATATTTTGCAATTATTTATTTAATGTATTTCTGTTGATAAAAACCACACCTACATTTCTGTTATCCAACAGAAAACATCTACCAGACGTGAGATTTTCACAATTTAAATTTTAAATCGATCTGATACGGAGATGCCATAATTGATTTTTACGGCGAGTTCCTATAGGAACTGTATGAACTATATGTATATATTCTATAATACGTTTGAATCGGTAAATTTTTTACTATTTGTTACTATTGTACTAAATTCATTGTTAATCTTAATATAATCTTAATAATTAATGCCTACCTAAATAATTCGATCCCAATACGATGTGTATATTTTCATATAGAAGCTTTTATAATATGTATGTGCAATATAAGTTTATGTCTATCACTCCGCGATCCATTCGTCCTCAACCTTTTACCCTTTCTTTAAAAAACTTATAGACGCTTTGTGTTTAAATGCATCAAGGTACCTATATAATATGCTGCACCAATATTGTATTCAATATGTACCTGTAATAATATTATTATATATATTCACGTGTGCAATAAAAATTGCCACCAGCCAATTTCAGAAAGCAATGTCGCTTTCATTTTGTCCCCAGGGCGCCTTGGTGACCCTGTTTTTCGTAATATAATATTATGTTAACTACACCCTTTTATATGTATTGTAGTGCATATAATATTTATGTTTAAACAGCTTATAGATCGATGTAATATTGTTTTATTGTGACTTATGTAACCAATTGGAATTTTTACTTGTTATATGGATATATACTTTAGTTGTCATAAAAAAAAATCAGTTAATTCGGAATACATTTGCGATTACGCGTTAACGATAAACTACGTTCCCACTCCCACCACTGTAACAACTACTAACAAGTGATGATATTTTCACAGTTATCGTGTGTCATTTTAATCATGCGTTTTACAAATTTAGTAGGAATTCTGTGCATTCAATTCTCAATGTGTTATCCCCCTCTAATTTTTAAATGTGAAGGCGTCAACGACTGCTGACCCCTGCAATTTCTTATATAATGTGTACAATGTACATAATTTAATAACTTTATATACACACGCAGTATTATACATGCATGATGCGTTTATTATTATCGTTAATACAAAGTAACACAATTTACAAGTAATAAGCGTTCCCCGAAAAATGTGTTATAAGGAGGGGGAGGGTATTTTGCATTAGCTCTATCAATTTTTATTTTTTACGATTAGGCAGGAAAATAAATTGTTGTGTATGTGCACAAAAAAAAAACCACATTCCTTGTGGTTATCTCATCTCAAGTGCTCGCGCGAGCTCCGCAGTATGTATATTATAATACTACTATATAATATATATTCTATATATGTATAAATACAGTAGGACTCCCTGTTTTGCTGTTCGGAAACCAGTTCCCAAGGACGCGCACGCTTACTACTTTCATTTAATTATTAAAAACGTACGTACCACACACACACACGTACTTCACAATTTATTATACATAGATATAAATTATACAGAGTTGTGTATAATATACATATTATGCTTGTGTAGAAAGCACTGGCTGCAGTAGTACTTAGGCATCTATATGATATATATGTATAGGTGTTGGTCAGTTTGTCACTGACTTGCCGCTTGCACCGTCGTCACTGAAGCGGTATGATTTATAATATGTATATTATATTATTCTTGATGATTACACACACAGCGCTCGCCCCATCATAGGACAACGAGACGGCGATGACGATTATTACGATGAACTCAATGAGGCATTGAAACCCGACGGCTCAAATCGAAACACACGTGTGTATATTATAATTAAAATGACTGATTAGTATATAATATATATATATATATATATATACATAGTAGCTCACTCTCTCCGGCTTTCTCTTGAAATCTAAACCTGTTGCCCTATACAATATACTTTTCATACTACCTGGCTATTGGATTCATCAGTTTTTATAGAAAAAAATATATCCCCGCGATCATATACTATTTTATTATTGTTATTTTTAAAGACTAAGGCTATAATATTATATATACTGTTTTAGTATATTATACTATATAGTATTATACGTTGAGTATATTTGGTACTTCAGTTCGACAACAATTTCACACAATAGTTATTGTTTTCGCCCCGTCGACAATAAACACGTTTAATCATAATCTTATTATTTACTTAAATAATAATACACACATGCAATATACGCACGGTATATAATAATATAATATTATGCTTAAACAAGACCGCGCCTATATCATTATATTATTTATTATATTTTATAATAATAATATCGAGTACTCTATTAGAATGTTCTTTAAGTGAAACGACCATAACCAGTCATGTGTATTATACGCTTAAAAACAAAAACCTCATGTACGTATAAATACACGATATTTACAAAGAACAATGATCAAGTTAATATTCTCATTCACGATATAATAAACATAAAAGCACTAATACTTTTTGGACTAATTATATTTCTCCCCTTATAAATAATTGTTGAATTCGTTATATTTCAATAATATTTGACTATATTCAAATTTAAAATTTAATTTGAAAATTTCAATGGTTTAACAGTATTTATGTATAGCCCTCGTAAATCATAATATAAATAAAAAATTATACTTAGACAAAACTTTGCCTAAGATGATAAAAAGAAGTATCTTTCTGTCGTTATTGTGTATTTTTACAAGGGGGAAATATATCGTTCGTAAAGTAGTAAAAACGATTTATTGTAAAACAATCAGGACTCCGATGTACCGAACACTATACCTATTTAATTTTTAACTTATACGTCATCATAATATTTAGTGGCGAATTTTTCGGGCATGCTCAATACTCCGCATGCTTATGTCATCAATAACATACTATTTATTTCAAAAAATCGTTATGTACAAAAAAATTTCGTCTATTTATGTTAAACTTATCTGTGTTTATCTTGATCTTAACATTTATCGACAGAGCATATTATTGTGAAACCATGTGCGCTATACTTACAACGCTTGTTAATTGTTATCGCTGTGAAAAATCGGCTATTCCGAGACCAACTACTCACTGTGAAGTCGTGATATTAATCACCCAAGGTTAGGCCCGGCTCAAGGGGTAGGCGATAGGCCCACGCCTAGGGCGGTATTTAACATTTTTCTATTATAGATAAAAAAAAATATTTGCTATATGCATGTAAGGGGTTCAAGTTTGCCTAGGTGTGTTGAATACTTGAGCCGGTCCTGTCCAAGGTATCCTCATCGTGTTGCGCTTCGTCAATGATTTATTAATTTATGTGTACCAGTGTATGAATGTTTTATTAATTTTTATTTGTTTATAAATAAACACAAATTTGTCTATTATTTATTAATTATAAATTTAATAGAACTATAATACATTATGATAATTAAGCATGTCTATACTTTGGAGTCGGCATTCGCCACTGATAATATTACTATTTATACATAGTTATTTGTTTTAAACAGGTATTCTATATTAAAAGTATTCAATAATAATAATAATAATACATTAATGCCTCCTCACGGCACAATGATATTGGTTGTCAATTATTCAAACAATGAGCCCGAATAAGAATGGTCCGTCACCCGTAGTGGAAGATTCGATACTCCCCCCCTTCATATATACTGCCACTAGCCCCCGAGCACAACAATACCTGTAGAAATGTTAACTATGTGGTGCATTATAATGATATTAACATGACGTATATGTCGTAATAATAATAATAATATACAGTATTTACGAGTATTATAAAGTAATGTATACACGACGCCATGTGCTTACACGATTTTATGTGTTTTTGGTTTTCTTCCGTATTCGTTCTCGTTTAAATAATAATTTAAAATTATATACGTATCTGACGAAAATATACATTTCGAAGCCGTCGTCATCTTAATATGCTAATGACCGTGAGGATATGATATATGTCTATGTTATAGTAGTATCATAGTGTATTGATATATACGATATCGTATCATAATTCATAATATATGTATAGGTGCTGTTGTCTGCACGACTTTAGCCACGAAATAATCGTTAACGGTATTTTTTCATTACAATATATATTATTTATATTCGATGTTTAACATTGTATAACCTTAGCGCATACTGCACTAACACGGCGACAGCAACAGCTGTAGCGGTCAGAACAGTTAAAAAATACTGGAAATTTATTTTTTATCTTTCAAATATTGTTCGTCAGCTCAAATTTTTTGTTCAGATTCGTCTGACATACTATCATGAAATAATAATAATAATATGTATAATGGGGCTCATTGGATTCGTTCCTACGCTTAATTTACCACATAATATATACATAAGTAGGTATACCACTATACAATACAATATATAATTTATATATTTTTATTGTATTACCTATAAAAGTTATGAGTTTACAAATACCACCGATTTTATTAAGTACAATTTTTTTCTTTCGCACCATGGGGGTATAAGATAATATAATATTATTATTATTATACAGTATGCGTTCGATTATAATATTTATCACATTGCAGCAGTCACGGTCAGCCGTGGTAAGGCTTGTCATATAAGAATATAAAAAAGTATTATATACTTACACTATAGTCTATTCCCTTACCCCTCGTGGGAATTATCGAAATCCATTTGTGGCCGTTGGTTTCATAGGTATTAGGTATATGCTTACAAATTGATTTCATTGTGAATATATAATATATATATGTATATACCTATAATACATGTTTATATTATAATAGTGTTATATATTATCTCAGTGGCCGTGAAACACAATTCATAATAATATTCATATCTGTATAATTTTTTATTATATGAATTATAAACTTCTACAACTGGGGTTTGTTTGTCAATGTGTGAAACGACTACTGTAGTACAACTGACGATATTAATATTATTGTTTAATGTTTTTGATATAGATAAAAAGTGGGTGGGTCTAGTGAAATGGGAAATCGCAATCAAAGGGGATAGATTTATAACATAAAATATACTATTATAATATAATATTTATAAAAATGTTCATACTTATGAATAAACTACCGCTTGTTTTCAATAAGCCGAATAATAGAAATAAAAGGAGAATAAAAAGTTATTTGTAATACGATAATATAATATTTACGAAAAAAGTTAGCTGTGCCATCATAACGTATAAATCAATGGTATTATCAATCTCAAAATCGTTTCAAACATCCTATTTTCTGTGTTTCTTGTTTTTTAGTATATTATATACTTTATTATTGCAGTATGTCATGAGTCATAACTTATAACCATAAGTCATGATTAAGACATAGCAAATGCGTTTAATGTAGAACTGATTTTGTATTGTTATCTCTTATCGTTTTTTACGATATTTTAATTTTTAATTGAGTTATAAAAAAATAAAAATTCTTTTAATTTGCTTAAAAATTAATTTAAACTCAGTCACTCTAAAGTTCTTATAGAAATCACAAGGAACAAAAAAGTGATCAATCATTGTACACCATATTTATGGTATTATGAGATCCTATTTAAATGTGTTTTTAGTGTTTTTACACATCTATTACAGCTCATTTCTATAATCATACAAATTGCTTTAAATATATGTCGATGTAGTATCGGATGTTCAAACTATATAGAACCGATTTCGATGGCAGGGTGTCGTTTAAGGAATAGTAATACGTAAAATTGTCACGTTTTCTCGTTGGACAGAGTAGTTTTTTCATAGTTTCGTCTTAAAGTTTTAAATTTTCCATATTTTAATCCTCCCTCACGTTTTAAAAATAGTGTTCCTGCTTATTTACTTGGGATACATACAACGAATAACTTTATAATTCTCCACTATATTATTCTTTTTTGAAATTGAATATGTAATCATATAATTATAATTATCTATTTATATAATATATATGAATCACCATGGCTTTCAAACTAGTTTCAATGTGGATCTTTGATTTAGCTCTATGGTGGTTTCTCTAAAAAAAAGTTCCCAGTTAAACTGCTCGTGCAGCCTATACATTCTTTACAAAGCTACTTCTTTTGTATATTATATTTTGATTATAATCAAGAATTATATTAATTATAGTATTACGAATAGGTTTTATTTTACCGGGATTTTTAATTTTTAGCTCGTATTATACACAGTAAAACCGTGAATAATTGAAACATATTATTTGCTCATTAGTCATTAATATTACAAATATATGTCATACATTACCATAGGCGTAGTTAGCGGGGGGCTTGGGGGGGGCTTAGCCCCCCAGTTTGAATCATAGCTTCCCAAAAACTCGTAAATGTCTCTCCCTGGAAGGGATAAAGCCCCCCCAACAAATTTGACCACCCTACGCCTATGTACATTACTTATCGGAGTTTTGTATCGCACATGTCAATAGATATCAGAGTATGTCACTGTATGTGATAAATGATGATGTAATAATATTATATAGGTACCTACTTTTTTCGAAAACTTAGCTGAATTAAATGCTAAATAAGATAAGAAATCTGAACGGAGAAGAATCTACTATAATTATTATAATTTATGAATTTATAATACAATAATAATATTATTAAGACCGGATTAGGGATTTTCGCCTAGAACTAAATCATTGCTTCATTGTAAAAATATTGTGTACAACCAGTTTTTGACAGGTTGCTTAGAAAGTATAGATGCTTGAAATTATTTTTAATTAATTTGTTTATCGCGTAATAATTATTTATATTATCTTCTTTACACGCGTGTTGTTTGTAAAGAATTTTTTTCCTATTAGTCGAAGTGTTTTTATTATTTGACCGCAAAACTCGTCATACATATTATATTTTAAAAAATCAATGTATATACAATTTTTATTTTTATATATTCCTCACAACTTGTTTATGTGTGTCGTGTTGTTACACACAAACATTTAAAAACTGTTAAAAAATTTCCGTCCTGCTTCGTAGCATTATCAACTTAATAATTTCAATAATTTTAACGTTTTTTTCGTTGAAACATGTTGATTTTGACTACGTGTTATTTTTAGAAATTATACATATAGCAGTGCAATGTCAATTATTGTGTCAAAAACTGTGATGATTTTCGTTTTTGTTTATCGTGACCAAGCCAAAGGTCAAACCTCCGTGTATTGATACAACATTTTATGTAATACTATTACTAGGAATTTCATTTTATGAAACCAGTCGATAAATATAATAGTTAACATCGAAAACTATAATAATATAATACGTGTCCATGTACATTCATTACAGTCGATTCGAATTCGTTTATAATGTATTTTTTACGAATCGATTTCTGTTAGCGGCGTGCTTATAATAATTATTGAATATAATATTGATATTAGTTCATCAACCTAAACGAATATGCGTCGTCTTCGCTTGATTACATATTATAAATTATGATATGATTTCTAAGTGATTACGATTATTATTATTTCATTTTGTTGATTAAATATAAAACTACAAAATCTTGTTTTATAAACACCTATGTAATCACCAATGTCGTCGAAATAAAATCGAGACATCTGGCATTCACAGTACGTAAATTATATTGGGTATATTATGTTATTATAATATGTAATATGTCAAATAAAACTTATGGAATTTTATATATGCAAGCGCAGAGATATTATTATAAAAATAGTATATGTGCAAGCGGTAGAAAATATAAATCATTACTTTATTAATTAAATCGTCGTTTTGCATATGCGATTTCCGACAAAAACGAGGTGTGTTATTTGTGGTAAAATGTATTTAGAAATAATAATAATATTAACGAAACCAGATCATCGTGTGTTCCGGTTATTAAAATACCACCGTAACCGATTTTTTCATTGCACTAAATAATCTGATTCTTGTAATATTTTTACGTTTTTAAACAGTTTCTTCGAGTTTGCATACCGGCGTTTGTAGTCAATTATTATAATCAGTGATTAATTGTCATGGACGGGCAAACTAATAACAATAATAATTATTATTATTACATACACACACAATACGTCCACGAACAGCGAAAAGTGAGTTTATTCTACCCAACCCCAATGTTTATTTGCGTCATACATACATTATTTCATATATTTTATATACATACACCAGAAGTCAAGAATAGTTTATAAATCATTATCATTCTTATGTACCTATTATCGTTCTTGTATGTTTAATTATTATCATTGTATAGCTTTAGATCTACTCATTTTTTATAACTTAGTCTAGTACCCAAATATTCTTATTATTTTTTCCATTCTCGATCCGTATATAATACATTAACCTATATGCCATATATATTATAATACGTATTTATATATATATCAATATGATATAGTGACCACCTCGCCGCCCCTGCAATTGTAGACGACATGTAGGTATAAATAAATGGTACTGTACAGTTGTGTGTGAAAACATTCGCGTCTGGTACTTTATTTTTATTTAAATGTTATTTTATTTTTAATTCTTTGATGGCGCTCTCAAGTAATACAAATTAATAATCAGTATATAAATATATTATGTCTGAGACGAGATTTTCGTGTGGACCTTCCGAAAATAAATACCAGCGACACATATTATAGCATAATACTATAATGTCTGTATTAAATTTTCACCATAATTGTCCAAAAACATATTAAACATGTATAATTTGTAGTTTGTACCAACGTTTTTGAACTGCGTCTATAATTTACATCAAAATTCAAAATCGATTATTCTTTCAATAGTACGTGCACGTGTGCACGTGCACGTTTTGATAGTAGAGTATAAAATATTGAAATATGATGAGGAGTTAATCACACAGAATATTCCATTTTAAATTCTGAGCTGTTTTCACTAACCTAATCACACCGTAGTCCATACTACGGTATGCCAGTATGGACCTTATAAAGCTACCAAATAGCAATAATGTTCAAAAATCATATTATATTATTATAATAAATGTTATTGGTGTTAAAAATTAATAAATGTAATACCGTATGTTAAAATGCGATTGCGATTGGTCGTTAAACTATTTGTAGTGATTACCAGATAAGGTGGCAAACAGTTAGAAATCCTGAAAAATTATTATTGTCGTATGAGTTATTTGAGTGTCGATATTAACGCTAGTACAGACAAAGTAATTTAATACATAATTTAATATTATTGTTTATCAGTAGCATCCTAAAATCCATCATCTTCTTCCTATCACCATGCACAGTCGAGTGCTGTAGTGCTAATATATATAATACTAATAGTGATTAGTGATGTATTAAATATATAAACAACTTTCTTAAATAAAATATAAAATGGACTGCTCGCCATGTGAGTGGAAATTGAACACAGTTTTAGTAAACTTTCAATTTAATTACATAAAAACTAATATTATTTAGACGAGAGAAATATATCTCCCCTTGAAAATAATTGCTGTATTCGTTGTAATAATATTTGATAATTAAAAAAAAAAATTATTATTGTCAACGGGTACACTCTTCAAAATGGCGAACTATAAGTTTGAAAAACACAAAAACAATGAAATTTAATTCTATAAGAACTTTTTTTGAAGTTCTGATATTGAAAAGAAATATAAACGATGTTGCAGTGTTGCACAGTCCCAAATATCTTCTTCTTGGAGTGAAAATTTGGTTGCTTAACTTGGACTAAAGTCCGTGGTCCTTGCCCGCGTGAAACGGTTTTTAATATGTTGTACGTTTGTAAGACGGAACACGGAAACAACGCATGCGGGTGAAGCATCCTCATAACAACAAAATAACTGATTCAGGGAGATGGTATTTTGCGCCACATCTAAAAATGAATTTTGGTAATTTACGGTACGACAGAAAACTAAATGGAATATGTTATCTGCACTACACTTTTAACTTCAACTGTTGGAATTTACCAGCTGATAAATTTACTTATATGACATCAGGTATACGATAATACCGACACATGCCTAATCTAGATTAATTTAATCTAAAAAAAATATTTGAAGACTAGACATAAGAAAATTGATAGAAAAAGTTTAGTTTCGTCCTTCCGTTATAAGTATGAAAAAAAGTCGGGTAAGCTAGTTTTTATTTAAACATTATATAATATGTTGTTTTAGGCATATAAAACATAAAGATCATAATAGAAAAAACAAAGTATTGGAAAATAACTCATATACATTTATTTATAAATTTATAATTTTAATATGATGGATTTTTATGTTTTTTTTTTTTTATTTACTTTTTTAGTATTCTTTGAAATAATTTTTAGTAATTTTCAAGAAATGTAATTTTTAAATGAACTTGATTGATCAATAATTAAAAATACTATATAGTAATTTGTAAAAAAAAAAAAAATTAGTTATTTTAAAGTTGCTCAAATTACAATTTGAATAAGATGAGTAATGGCGCAAATTATACAATATTTTTGAAGGTACAAGTTGACTCAAATTACATAATGCTCTTTAATTTAGTTTTATGTGACGCGAACTACAACTTAAAAAATAATGCAAATTACCAAAATGAATTTTAGATGTGGCACAAATTACATACCCCTGATTCAGGATTTCGTTGAACACAAATTTGCCATATTTTACGTTAGTAAAATGGATACCACACATGCGTGTATAACTATTAATTTTATGATATTACTATGTAATTTCGTCGTGTTTGTTGAACTATTGTAATTTAGCGATCGCGTCGTATTATGTGTTTGTGTTCACTGGATACGTTTTTATGTATGCTAAAAAATGAAGATTTTATATCCGTTCTGATATTAATTATATATTTATATTTATAAATATACGGTAGAAATCTAGGTTATATTATCTTTAGGTTATATTTATCTAGGTTTATTGCTGTCTAATGTCTGTACTTATTGCCCCAGGTAGACGATTGACAGTTTTGAATTGTAATTATATTGGTACATATATATATATTTGTTCAATGAATTGGCATTAATTACTACAAGTATAATGATATCCTATAATATATAGGATAGTGAATTATTTTTTATGTGTATAAAATTCGTATGTATAAACTAAATTATTGTTAATATATACAGTATATACACCTTTCTATAAGACTATAAAAGATACATATAATAACAATAAAATTTAAAATTTTAAGCAAAATATCTTTTTTTTTTTATAGGTCACATACTTAATATAAAAATACGTATATTGTTTATTAATTGAGAATGCATTATGCGTCAGTGTTAGATATTTAATCTATATCAATATATATTATTGTTACGTTCAGTGACGTATTTTCAATAGTTTCTTGGGGGGTGTTTTCAAATTTTAAAAACCCCATCTGGATAACACAAATTACGATTAAGATACTCCACACCAAAATAACCCGCAACTAATCTGTCTTAGATAGTTATATAGATAGTCTATGCCTATCTACATCGTTAAATTATTAGAAAACTCGTAATAAAATATTTATTTAACATTAAATAACTTTTTTTTTTGTTCTAGGGGTGGAGGTTGAACCCCTATAACGTTCATTATATAATAATTGTTATTTATTTATATTATTAATAGATATCATATAGGTACCACAGATATATTTTTATATTAAAGAATTGATACTAAATATATATATTTTTTATTATTTGCTGCAGAATGGAGATCGCATCGTCTGGGAGTTTCATCAAGTCACTCTGAACCGTGTGCCCGGCTACGGGTTTGGAATTGCAGTTAGCGGTGGCCGAGACAATCCTCATTTTGCCAATGGTGACCCTTCAATAGCCGTGTCCGATGTATTGAAGTCCGGTCCCGCCGAAGGAAAGCTTATGTGAGTGTTTTATATTATCACCGAAACTATCCTTATGATTTATAACATGTATCAATTGCCATCTACGATATAATATAGATTCGTCCTTGCATTTGGCAAACGCTGATTTTTGTTTTAATTCTTACAGGGTTAACGATAGAATAATGACCGCCAATGGCGTGTCACTAGACAACGTTGAATACGGTACGGCTGTTGCCGTGCTGAGGGAATGTGGCGAAAACGTAACATTGTCATTGAGACGTCGTTTAGTGTTGCCCTCAAACACGCCACACACGCTGCGTATTCATCTAAATAAGACCAGGAAAAAAGACGGTAATTATTCGAATTTTTAGACCGATTATTCATAAATAGGTACTAGTTTGTAGTTCATGAATTGGAGAGCTATAATATTAATGTAGTACACATTTTCGTTTAAAATTTTTAATATTCATTTATTTTTTTTAAACTATGTATATTGTATGGAAAATTCAAACCTTACAAAATATTACTTAGTATTTATCAAGGATTTATAATATTATTTACTAAATTATAACTAATCTATGTAGAAGACAGGAGATTTCAGTTATTCCAAATTCATGCGCTGAACTTGTATATTATCTTAAAAGACAGTAGTAATTAATATAACCGATAGTCGATACATATATGTGTAAGAACATAATATACTTTTAGTATTGATTATATTTAATTGCGTTTAGATTTCGGAATCGTTTTGGGTAGCAGGATATTCATCAAAGAGGGGACGAAAGGTGGTGACAACAGCGTTCAGGAAGGTGACGTGTTGTTAAAGATCAACAATCATTCAGTGGTGGACGGAATGACTCTGAAAGAAGCTAGGAGATTGATTGAATCAGCCAAAGACAAACTGAGTTTGACCGTGCGCCGAGAAGGAAGTGCCAACGGACATGTCTTACAATATTCCGGCTCATCCGAACCGACATCTCTGCACACGAAAGGTATATTAAGATGAAACATTGGGTTTGCTCTATAGGTACTAGAGTTTATAGTGTTTTATAATATTAAAATACTAATACAATCTCGTCTAAAGGATGCTAATTAGTTAGATGGGAAGGTGTCTAATACTTTGACTTGATTTGAAAAAAAAATTAAAACATTCGATATTATTAACATTATTATCTTTTTGTTTCGTTTGTGTAATTTAGAAAACAACAACTACATGGACGGCATTAATGGATCAGCTTATCCATCACAAAACTTGTACGTACAGCCACCCAGCAGGACCATGTTGGAAGAAGCCAAAAGCAATTTGGCACCTCGTGGACGGTCCCGTAATCCGCTGTTGGATTCCGTTTCTTTGAGTCAATTGGACAGGCCCACATCTGCCATGGACAACAACACGTCTGGTATAAAAAAATAATCTACATACTATACGTATTATTGTATATCCTGTGCTTTTAATTTGTCGTCATAGTATAGAACACATTTTCTTCCCTAAACCTTTATGTGACCTTTAACGGAAAATTGGAAATGTATAAATTGTGTAATTAATTTGATCGACTATTAATACTAAAAATACTTAAAATTCCAAAAATTATTGAGTATGTTTATTGTAAACTACGTTTTTTGTACATAGACTTTCAAGTTTATTATTTTAATAATGAATAAGTTTTAAAAGTAGTTATAAGATTATAATATATTCAGTGTCCACATTTAATGCTCGTAGATCGTATCGCGCACTTATTTAAGATTATATTATATAATTTGTGCCTACATGGGGGTTGCTTAATGTTATGCTTTATTCGGTGTTTTTTTTTTTAGCCAATAATTTACATAACGGTGATCTGGGACCTACATACAACCATGGTCGTAGTAGAAGTGGTGCTGAAGATCATTCAGAACCTCCGCGACCGCCACCACCAAGACCCGAAGGTACAAATAACACAAAATATCATAAATAATGTTTCTTCTTTAATTTAAGTTTGGCAATTAGGATAATTCACTGCTATAGAAAAATGAAATCGAATATTGTTTTTAAATTTTATAATATCTGAATTTTTCGATATTTGAACTTTAAAATTTGTTTAATAAAACCAATAGTGCTTGTATATTTTCTTGAATTTTGGATTTTAAAAAAAACTACCCGTAATAGCTTTATTAATTTTTCCATTTTTAAATTTATTTCTAATTATACAATTAAAATTTATCTGCACATTTTTGTGATTTTATTATTTTAACTATTGTAGAAAATGTATCGAGGAACAAAGTATTTTTATTGCTCTAATAAAAGCTACGATAGACAAAATAATAGTAATAATAACAATAATAGTATAAAATCAATAGGTTATAGGTAGGTACATAAAATAATATCAATAGACAATTTCCCGAGTTCTAAATCGATATTTTCTCATCATAGTATTTACAGATAGGTAGTGGAAAATTATTCAATATTGTCGAAATTTCGGGAAATCAGTTTATAACTTATTTCAATCTTAATCGATAAATATAAAAACCAAAATTCAAATAATAGTTTTTCAAGATTTTGTATTGACAAATAACATTAATTACTTTCGAAATTTTCTAGAAAACACTTAAATTTGCACTAAAAAATGAGATATGCGGTTAAAATTGTAAAAAAAGTTTTTTTAAATGTCAAAAAATCTAAATATCCAAAATTCCAAAAAAATGAATTAAACAAGTTTCGTATTTTTAATATATATATTCAATGCTATGAAACAAAATTTTGTGTTTACTTATAATTATTAATTTTATAGTTTCATAAGTGATAAGATTAAATCAGAAAATGTATGCAAATGTGTACAATCCTGTGATCTACTAGTATCATACATCAACCATCAACTTAAATGCTCTAAAAAATAAAGTAGAAATTATCAAATCATTTTAATACCAATATAACTTATAAATATGTATGTTTAAGTTACAAAAAAAAATATACATAAAATATAGTAAATAAATATACATAATATTGTATAGTATTATCTGTTTTTAATTTTTTATCTTAAATTATGTGCATTTATTGTTTACCAATAATATGTAAAATAAAAACAATTGGAATGCCAAATTTCTGAATATGTCCCTGTTTATAACTAAAAAACACTCCTTTAAGTATTATTTTTATTATTATTTTACAGATTATTACAGCACAACTAGACAGTTTTATGAAGATACATTACCTCAAAAATCAAAACATTTAAAGTTAGTTATTAATTATAAAATCAGTATTGATGAGCAATTAAATTAATTTTGAATTTTAATAACAGGCCTGATCCGCGGTTTATTACATTCCAAAAAGAAGGGTCAGTTGGCATTCGATTGACAGGTGGCAACGAAGTTGGTATATTTGTCACTGCCGTACAACCAGGAAGTCCTGCATTCACCCAAGGTTTGCAACCAGGTGACAAGATATTAAAAGTGAACGATATGGATATGAAAGGTGTGACTCGTGAAGAAGCCGTGCTATTTTTATTGAGCCTTCAAGATCAAATACATCTTATCGTTCAACACAGACGTGATCAATATGAACAAATTATGAACAATCAACGAGGCGATTCATTCCATATCAAGTAATTAATAACCAGGTTCAAATAAATGATTCAACAGTTTTTTTTAATATGCTTTTGTAAAACTCTGTAGGACTCATTTTGACTATGAGCAACCGAACAAAGGTGAAATGAGCTTCTGCAAAGGTGATGTGTTCCATGTAATGGACACATTGCATAATGGTGTAGTCGGTTCCTGGCAAGTATTCCGTATTGGGAGAAACAATCAAGAAGTTCAAAAGGGTATAATACCGAATAAGGCTAGAGCTGAAGAACTAGCTACAGCACAGTTTAACGCTACTAAAAAAGAAATGAATGCTTCAGAAAGTAAAGGGGGTTTCTTTAGACGCCGAAAACACAATCATCGCAGATCAAAATCATTGAGCAAGGTAATAATATCACAAACATTATTCTATAAGGAAATATATTTATTGACTTTTTATTATAGGAAAATTGGGATGATGTGGTATTTGGGGATAGTATAAGCAAGTTTCCAGCCTACGAAAAAGTGGTGTTGAGTCATACAGGGTTTGTACGACCAGTCGTATTGTTTGGACCGATATCAGATATTGCTCGAGAAAAACTTACTAAAGACTTTCCTGACAAATTCTTATCTCCCCGTAAGTATTAAAATTTTTGTATCTAAATTTTGACATAATTTTCAATTATAGCAAATTAAATTGGTTTGGTTTATTAGAACTTGAAAACAATACTACTGACGGTAGCAAGAAAATCAGTGGTATAATACGGTTAAGTGCTATTCGTGATATTATGGACCGAGGGAAACATGCCTTGTTAGATGTCACTCCAAATGCTGTAGACCGTTTAAACTATGCTCAATTTTATCCTATAGTCATCATGTTGCGAGCTGATAACAAACAAGTGATTAAAGAACTACGTACTGGATTACCAAAGTAATGAATATTTAACTATTTTGTGTGTATATTTTTACTAATAATTAGTTATGATATTTTATAGAACTGCACATAAAAGTAGTAAAAAGCTATTGGAACAATGTCAGAAATTAGAGAAAGTTTGGTCACATGTATTTACTTCATCTCTTACTCTAAATGGAGGAGATGCTTGGTATCGCAAGCTTCGAGAACTAATCGATAAACACCAGAGTTCTCCAACTTGGGTCAGCGAGACAAAGGTATTGTTATTATCATATAAATGATACACATATTTAAAAAAAATAGTATTCTAAACCTATAAATATATTATTATTTATAGACTGTAGACTTCTTATCGGATCTTTATTTACTTCCCATGTCATATCCATTTTGTGATCCTTATGTTATTTCTAGTGATACTGATTATGCTAGAAAACCAAATGATTTTTTTGGTTACATATGAAATTCTGATTAACTATACTTGTATGTCCTTTTGTTGTTTATAATATTATAATATATTGCATGATTAACAGTTTATTTGTAATTTAACGATTTAAAATTTGATGCTAAATAACAAAAATTATTTTTCAATCAATATTATTATACTAGGTAATAATTAACATTTATTTTAAAATATATTATTTACTCTAGATTTAGTTGCTAATTATTATGTCTAATATAATTACCAAAGAAATTCTTAATTTTTATTACTTTTGATCTGATAATAAATATTACAAAAATGTTTCTATTCCTATTTTCTATTTAAAATTTTTATTCAGTTTTAGTTACTTTAGATATTTGATAATTTTGTTAGATAACTTTAAGTCATCATAATATTATTTCCTTTATTAACTTTATTTAATTTGTGTTTGTAAATTAACTAATTTATGTATTGTGAGTTACTAACATATTGTTTTGTGTATGTGGCATGCATTATGTGTTCAGCCTGAAGAAAACCTGTCTGATGATTTGTTATTCCCGATGACCTCCTTACGTTTGTCATATGCATCATCTCCTGAAAGTGATATGGAAACTAGTAACACAACATTAGCGTCCCCAACTTCTACTGCAGCAGCCAGTCCTTCTGCAATTGGTTCAAGGCTAGTGAAAAGTTCAAGTGATCCAAGCATTACAACTCAAGATGATTCAGCCATTCCTAATTATAATCCACCTCCACCATACTCACCATCAGTGTTTAAACAAGTATGAACTATTTATTAAGTTATAAGAAAAAAAAATCTATTAAAATTAAAATTAATTTAAAAGTCCTTTTTTATTTGAAGAAAATCATATTTGTTATTCCTCACATTTAGTAAAAAAAAATTATTTATTGTATAAACCTAATATAAATTAATTAATTTTAATAGGCAAGTTATGAGCCTCCTCAAACATTACGTATGGCCGGCCCACCTACTCACACAACATTAATGGTAAATGGTAATGGTCCTCCAGATCTACCACCTCGCGTTGATAGAAACACAAAACCAATGCACGGAAACCGTACTAATGGTCAAAGATCAGCCACAGATAGATTATTTAGTCCAAACGGTATGGAAGATATACCCAATTATATAAATGCAACTCCCCATCACCAGAGAACCCACACAAGCACTAGTAAACAAGTATGTCATAATAAAATCTTGAAAAGATATTATAGTTTAGTTAATTATAAAAAAAAATATATGTATTTATCTTTTAGTTGTATGATATGCAAAATAGCTATGACAGTGTATCGTCATATGATAGTTATGGTGTACGCATGAACGGGGGCAGCAACGGTAGTGCTAACCTTACAACAACTTTGTGTTCAAACTCACAAGACGATCTTAAGTCAGGCAGTAATAACACTTTAGGTAGACATCATGATCCTTATAGATTTACTAGATCAACTCAACAACCAGTTGACACAAAAATATCAGATTATCCAAAATACAGGTCAGTAAATTCAATTTTTTTTTTTTTAATTTTAAGAAAATACCTTCAAATTTTATTTCTGATTTATAGGGAAATTTCAAAATTAAAAACTTTACAGTTTTATAGAAGCTTGAATGTTATTGATCCAATAAATGATATATCTTTTTCTTGTGAAAGATATATTGTTTAGCTTTGATATAATTCATTTTCCCTAGTAGTTTATTGTAGTTTATTAATTTTAATAGCTTTTTGTCATAAGTAGTGTTGTTTACTTATTTAGCATTTTGTTTGTTTGTAGACCTCCAGGTGGTACTTCTGGAGGTATGATTGAGTATGCTACTAGTAAACCCCTTCCATTACCAAAATCACCTCCTCAACAACAACCCTATAAACCTATACCACCTCCAAAACCTAAAAACTACCGACCACCAGTACAGCAGCAGCAGCAACAACAACAGCAGCAACAACAACTGCAACATCAACAGCAATATTATCAACCACCTCCTGCTGGTTTCCAGCACTCAAAATCATTCAGCATGGCAGATAGCACATATTCATCACATATGTCCAATGGGGTGAGTATTTTTGATAATAGTTGTCTTTGATGAATCATTTATTTTTAACAAATTTTAATATTTTTAATTTAAACCATTATACATAGATGCCATCATCACCTAGCAAGTACTCTTCGGAATCAACTGATGTAAATACTGCTGATTCAGGTCATGGTAGTAGCTTAGATAGGGGTTATGATCGACGAGGTGGTAACGGACAACAGCCTTCTCAACAAATGGATCGTAGCCATGTATACTACAAACACCATAGAGATCCAAATACACTAGATTTAACACAACATCGTGACCAACGAGGTAGTGCATTTGAATTATACAAGAAACCATCAGTAGCTGGTGACCATAGAATGTCAAATGGAGGCGACTATAGAATTTCAAATGGTGATCACAGAATGTCCAATGGTGGTGATCACAGAATGTCAAATGGCGGTGGACACTACAATGTTGATGCGCTTCGGTGACAACGACAGTATCCGGTCAGGTTTTAAAAGTAGATTGACCGGGTTCAATTGAGCATAAACGCTTACCTAAATTTTATCTCATCGAAAATTTTATTTTATTATATAAGTATAAAATATTTATAAGATGTTCATAAATTTGTTTTTTCAATTGATGGACTGATTGACAGTAATTTATTTTTATTTTATTTTTTTGTTAAGTCGTATCTATATTATTTTTAATTTAATCATATTTTACTGATAAGGAAATTCAGTTGTTTGTTATTATTATTACAATTATAAACCATAATTGTTGTCATCCATCAAGAGTAATTTAATGAACAAAAATTGAAGTATTTTATGTATAAAATGTGACTTTAATATTAACAAAAGTCTGAAAATGTAAGCATGCACTGAATGTACTAACAGTGCCATTTGGTTGAACAAATTAAAAATTGCCGGCCAATTTACGTGGCCAAGTTAATAATATTTGACTATAAGATCAAATTTTTAAAATATATTTCTATACATTTATTTTTTGTTAAAAGTTATTAAAATGTTCAAATGTTTGTGCCTTATTTGTATTTCTTGCCCTTCTAGTGTAAAAAAAAAGTTAGGTACACAAAATATAAATTACTACAAAGTATAAACTATTTTACTTCTCGAAAGAGTGGGAGATAAAAAATATATTTAATATTTTTGTGATTTTATACCATTACGGTTTTATTTTATATTTTTATTCTCTATGTTTTAAATTACAAGTATGCTTTAAACGATGTTATTACGTTATTATTATTATTATTTAATGTATGAATACTTTTAATAGTTTCTATTTAACTTAAGTTTTTATCTGTCTAAGATTTTTTTTATTTTTACTGTGTTAAAATATGCTTCAACTATTAATTAATATAAATACTTATGTAATTATGTTATTAGAGTAATTAAATATTTTTTTTGATTGAAATTATTTCAGTAATTTTTATTGAGATTAAAAAACAATATTGTATACTGCAGTGGAAACAAATTGATCAATATTTTACTCTTACATTTTTTTTCCATTATTTCCATAAAAAAAAATAGTTTCTCAATTATATTATAACACCTATTATTATACCTATGTCATAAAAGTAAGAATTATTGTTACACCCATTTTTTGCTATTTTAAAGTTTTAAACATTCAATACGGAATGTTTGCATAGTTGATTACTTTTTTATAACTGAATTCATTTCTCTGGCCCAAGAATATTGAAAATATTACAATTTTTTTATAAAATTAATTTTCATGTATTTGCTAGACTATTTTTATAATTTTTACGTTTTTAGATTTTGCATAAAATAAAAATATTACCATGATGGAGACGTTTCTCCAGCACTGCCGAACATGACTGTTTAGGTATATCGATTCTTTTCTTTTTCCGATTTTTAGCACATAATAAATATGAATTTACGTGACCACATTTGAGATTCGCACGGCACTTCCCTTCCCAATAAATCGGTTAAACCTATTTCGCATTTTCCCAGAGAAGTGTACGTATTACAAGTTGCAACTACAAATTATAATAAACTACCTATAGAGTCGAGCCAAATTATAGTAAGTTAATTTTCTTCTAAAATTTAATGCTTACCAATTACCGTGCTTATTAGAGTATTTTTCATGAAGGACGTATATGTCCAAGCGTACATACGTGTGTGTTGATAAACGTGCTCGTACACGGGAACGGTCCAGTGGAAACCCGCCTATATACCTTGTATAAACCACATACCAGGTTACAAACACATATCGAGTAAAAACCACATACCTGTTTTTAACCACATTCATATAACTTAGTTACCTGGTTACAACCATAGGTACACCTAGAAATAACTTCATAGGATTAAAGGCGGGTTCACAACTTACTGCCCGTGTCGTGTGAAATTGTGAATTTTTTCGTTTTTCGAGGACGTCCCGAATCAGGACGATACCAACTTGATAACCATAAATTCATACCAGGTATCAACCATAAACCTATAGTATTCATCACTTACCTGGTCATTAAAACATACCGAGTATTAACCTAACATACGTATACAGGCGGGTTCACAACTTAATGACCGTGTCGTGTGAAATTGTGAATTTTTTCGTTCTTCGAGGACGATACCAACTTGACAACCATAAATTCTACGGTGGTACCATGATGACATGATGATGGTTAAATTGTTATTAAATGGTTAAACTACCGAGTCGTGAACATTGTGACCATTGATTAATAATTAATTCAACTTTAAGGTAATCAAGGTATCGTGTTGGTCGACACGAACATATTTTATTATCACATTTTGGTAAACCAATCAGAAAAAAGGATTTTATACGACACGGGCAGTTGTGGAACCCGTCTTTAGTGTAAAAAAATACTTTTCTGTGATTGGTTGAAATACTTGGTAACATTTTGGTATACCAGAAAGTGTATACGTTATTACCACACGTATAACCATGATATCAAGAAGTTGGATCTAGTTAAACTATTTCCGTGTGTTTAACGGTCTAATTTGAGCCAATTTTAAAATTTTAAAAATGTGTTATGTTATTATAATATTAAATTATATTGTTTTAAAAGTTAATATAAAGTGTATTTACACTATATAGAGTCTAGCCAAATTTTAGTACCTAAGTTAATTTACCGTTAAAATTAATTGCTTACCTGAGTATTTTTGACGAAGGACGTGTATACCTACAACCATACGTACGTGCGTGTTAATAAACGTACACGTACACGGGAACGGTCCTCCAACCCACCTTTTCCACTACATATGTGTACGTGTACTTGCATAAAAATACTTTTCTTTGATTGGTTGGTATACATGATAAGCTTTTGGTATACTAGAAAGTTTATACGTTCTTACCATACGTATAACCATGATACCACGAAGAAGTATTTTCGAGGAAATTCTGTAAAGGTGTGTTTCCACTGGACCTTTTCCGTGTACGTGCACGTTTATCAACACACACGTACGTACGGTCGTACATACACGTCCTTCATGAAAAATACTCTTGTAAGCACAGTAATTGGTAAGCGCTTAATGTTAGCGGTAAATTAACTTACTATAATTTTGCTCGACTCTATAGAGTAAATACACTTTAATTAACTTTTAAATTAATATAATTTAATATTATAATAATATAACACATTTTTAAGATTTTAAAATTAGTTACTGCTGCTATCGCTCAAGTTATACCGTTAAACACACGGAAATAGTTGAATTGAATCCAACTTCATGGTATCTTGGTTATACATATGGTAAGAACGTATAAACCTTCTGGTATACCACAAGCTTACCATGTATACCAACCAATCACAGACAAGTATTTTTGTACACGTACACGTACACGTATGCAGTGGAAACCCGCATCAACGGAAAACGTTGCAAAGTTTGATAACAGAGAAATTCGGACCGTCTGTTTGCAGTAAACGTTTGCAAACATTGCAAACGCTGGGATCCAGCGTTTGGTCTGTTAACCTAACTTTTTCAACGTTTCAAACGTAAGCGTTCGTTCTGCAAAACGTTTTCCGCTACAGAATTTCCTCTTCATTATCTATCGCCGTTTCGATGTGATAAACCGCGGTT
>VUJU01000901.1:46364-75763 GCA_009835225.1 Aphis craccivora
CCGCGGTTGTGTACATCACACACACATTAAATACACATCTTAAGTCCTTACTCCTAGCGGAGAATTTTTATATGGTTAATGTATTAACGTGTATATAGTACATAAGCATAGTGTATATAATCAAATAAATAAATTTTACACATATTGTCTACGCAGAGCTCAAACAAATCTCGTTACTAGCTATACATTCAACATTGTAATATTAATTTCCCCAAAAATAATTCCTTCCTATATATTAATATAGAGTAGATCAAAAGTTTCCTTAAACACTATGTACTTGGTAGTTGGCTCTTTGTATTCATAATATGAAATGTGTATGAATAGATTATCTGTTTATAATTACACACAATACACAACACGTAATATATTTAACTTAGGTATAAAGCGATAAGTACTTTACTACGAGTTCTAAACTGAATAATTGTATAGATTTAAAGAAAGGAGATCGTTAAAATAGTATTTAAATTTTCGGTTTATTACTTGACTGTACGATAATCAATGTACAGCATAAACGGGGGAAAAATTCAATAAATAAAAATATTTTAAAAAGTTTTTTTTTTTTGCAGGCATAATTAAAAAAATTATATTATAATATCTTTTTAACAGGGTTACAAAGTTAAAACTTAAGATAAAATTATAGAAAATAGGAAATAGACATTATACAGCATTATATAATAATAATTAATAACAATAATATATATAATACACATAGATATATTAAAATCTCGCGCGATCAATTATTATTATTATAGGTATACATTTATTAGGTATATAGTTTATTGCACTTAAAAACATATTATCTAGTACCTACTTAAAGTCTTATAATGTTATTTATGTATACAATATACTCATATAATAATTTATAGGTAATATATACAAGTATACAAAAACTAGAGCATTTCAAATTGTAAGTGACAAAAATGTTAAAATGTAGATTAAAGTGAGTTATTTTGCAATAACTAACAAATTTGTCACATTCACATAAAATTTGAAATACTATATTATGCTATATTAGATTTTCAAACACTACAGTGTATTAGTTTATAATATATTACATGCCAAAGTCGTAATCGTATAAACTAATAAATTATAATAAAAATATAATACTACTAGACACTAGTTATTGTGTGCATTTTAAGAATAAAAAAATTATTACATTAAATTATAAAAATACGACAAAAATATATTTTTGAGGGGCTTATATGATTAATAATAATTATAATATAACATTATAACGATATAGTTATTATCCTTGCGCCTGTAATATTATAGTTATTATACCAATTAGTAAATGTTAACTAGGTATACTAGTAATATATCTTTAATATAAGGAATACGATAACAACGATATATTGACTACGTGTAGTCATTTATAATAATCGTAATACAATTTTACGTTAAATATCTCTACGGTTTTGTCAAAATATTGTAGTTAATTCGTACTTTGCACAGACATTTTTGAAGATTTGTTCGATTTCAGATATTGCTTGTAGTTATATGTATTCATTATATTATGTTAAATAACATTAGTGTTAGACTGTTGGCCATTAGGTATTTAATCTATGATGCTATATGTATTGGCGTATTGCAATTTGCAATGAACCGATACACAGACATAGCGAAATAAAAATATGATTAAATTCCATCAGTATAAAATAATAATTATTTGTTTTTTTAAATAAAATAAAATAATAGATTATAATTATATATTTATATAATATACTAGTGTAACTTAAAGTTTAGAGAAGTAAATACCTATACTTATGTATATAATATATATTAAATCATATATACAATATACCTACACTAAATTTGATTAACATTTATACAACTATTACTTATAAGATATAGATAAGCTGTAAGAGATCAATTAATATAATAAATTATAGTTATCAATGTACCTATGGGGAAACACTTATTATTATTTAATACTACGGCGAGAATATACTTAAATAAGGAGTGTTGAACAGTTAGCTATAGTACTTGCTATTTAGTCATTTAGACAATTCGAAAGTTTTGAATAAAATCCCATCTTCTGTTTTATATTTTCCATTTATTTTTATTATCAACATCAATAATTTCCAACAAATGCAATGTATTATTATAGTTGTCTTTACAATATAACGCAGTATGGTTATAATTATACAATACTACAATGTTATTATATTAAAATGTTTATAATAATTTTTCTTATGTACGTACACTGTAATTTAAATTTTGATTTAGTATGAAATGTTAAGATTTTTCAGTCAAATTGTTATTTAACCGAGTAATTGTTAACATATGAATGTATAATACATGATATTACTTTTAAAATGTTATAGTAAATAATAAATTCAACTCATGTATTGAGTAGAAATTGGAAAATACTTATCACAAGTTTAAAATAAAAAATTATATTTAAAAAGTTATCTTTACTTTAAGTTATATTGCAGTCGATATTTTTGGAGTTTAAATTGAAGTCTAGATGTAATACAATATATTTTATCTCGATTATTAAACGATTTTGGAATTCCAGCAAATTATGACATTTGAAATACCTATACTTAAAATAGAAACTACATTTTTTGCTAAGAATTATTTATAATAGTACCTACTTACATAGTTTAATTATAAAAAGTGAAGTTAACAGTAATTAGAAAAGTATTATGACATTTTTAATGATTAGCGTCCCCTAACTTAACCTTACCATTTAGCAATTTTTCTTAATGTGAATATTTTTTATTTCATTTTTGAAATTTACTTTTAACGTGTTGAAAAAGGTCAGGCCCTAAAATCAACGAGCCGCAGGATCTTATACCCTCGCCCTCCTAATTCGATCTTTGTCACCGAAACTCGTTTATATTATATTTGGTCAATCTTAAAACATCACTTTTATCGATTCACAATATTAATATATGTATATGGAAATACTTGAAATAGGTCCTGAGACATCGGAGGTCAAAAAATAATACAACATTTATCACTTGGTTTACTAAACGTACAGAGTATAAAGTCAATATTATAGGTATTATCGGACGAAAACGCCAGCCGCCCAGTAACCGACCCCATCGCTGGCCGTGGCGGTGGTGACCGCGGTGTCAACCACCAATGCTGGCCGGTGATGTTGATGGTCGACGGTTTGTTGCTGTTGTAATTGCTGCTGTTGCTGCTGCTGTTGCTGTTGTTGATGTTGTTGTTGCTGCTGGTGGTGAAGTTGGTGGTGATGGTGATGATGTTGAAGGTGATGTTGGTGTGGGTTGTGACGGTCGATCGTCATCTCGGGTCTCTGATGTTGGTGATGATGATGGCGTCTACCGTCTGCAGCCTGCACCGCAGCCGCAGTCGACTTACAGTCTCTGCCCGCGATTTCCGTCTTGACGCCACCGCAGTCGGCCGACGACGACGACGACGACGAGGACGACGACAGCGACGGCGACGACGTCGGCGAAGTGGTCGTCGCGTTTGCCGACGTCGCGGTCGTGACGGCGGCGACCACGGCGACCGCCGACTTGTCGCCGCCTCCGCCGTACGCGCAACCGTACGCGGAACGACCGCCGTCGACGTCGGCTCCGACCGCGGTCGGCGGCGGACCTGCACCGTACGCCGACGACGAAGTCGCACCGCCGCCCGCCGAGTGATGGTGCATGTTGGCCGCCGCGGTGGCAGCGGCCGCAGCGGCAGCGGCAGCCGCGGCCGCCGCTGCCGCGTATCTGGTGGCCAGCTGTTGGTGGTGATGGTGGTGATGATGGTGGTGCAGATGATGGTGATGGCCCGGGGTCGAGGCCGCGACGGTGCCGTGCCCGCCGCCAGACGTATCGGATGCTGCCGCTGCAGCGTAATCGTACGTGGCCGCCATGTTGAACAGCGCCTCGGGGTCGCAAACAAATTTGTAAACGTACCGTTCGCCTGGCAAACAATTAAAGAGAGGCAACCGTCACTATGAGCGAACAAACACACAAACAACGCGCGTGGCGGGTGTGTGCACAAACGATATGTATACATAATAATAATAATAATAATAATGTATAATGCGTTGTCTTTTTGCCGCCTCTCTGCAATATACGTATAATAGTTGTACACTGCCGCCCCGCGAACAACACAATATACGTAGGTAATATAATATTATTATTATATATATAATTATTATGTTTGTCCACAAACGAACTACAGACGAACGTACGGTGCGCACAGTGTACACACACGCCGCGGGCGACCGACGATCGCGAGCTTACACGCGTAGGTATATAGCAAAAATATTATTTTTTATTATTATTACGACGGCGTACATGTGTGTGTGTGTGTGTGTGTATAGCGTGTACCTAAACACGTCAATAATTGTTAAATATATTTTATTGGAAAACGGTTTGTTTTCTGTAGGGAAAATGAAACGATGAGATTTCCTATAATATATTATATTGCACGATGCGCAGATCAGACATCTAAACACCGACGACGTCTCCGTGTCACTGTACTGCCGCAGCAGTGAATACAAATATACAGCATTTCACATAACATTATATCTCCTATACATCTCGACTACATCTTAACTAGATCGATGTAAGTACCTATAATACCCGTCTACAGGGATGGATCTAGGGGGGGGGTGAACCGGGGCACTTGCCCCGGATGTTTTGGTTCTATTAAAATATTTTTAGCACAATTCGCGTTTTCAAAATAATTTAGTTTAGATTTTCGATGTTTTATATGCTCTGCATTTATAGTAGCAAAATTCTTACGTTTGTATTATTGGTATCGTGTTTGAGTTGTACGTTTGGTAGTAATTATTTTACTTATGTTTTGCAAAAACCTAATTGAAATAAAAAAGTAATAAAACCGTCGCAGACACTTTGCAGTTTTCATCAGGATTACGCGAAATACAATTATTTATTATAAATTGATTTGTTGTTTTAATTTCCGACAGTGATTTCTTTTCGAAACCCAAGTCCTCGGGTAAAAACTATATGATATATACTTATATTATATACATTAGTGTTTATATATAGTATCTATTTGTTGCTTAATAAACTTCAATAAATGTGTATTATCTATATCACTGAGTGTTTGGTGATTGAGGAAGTTTGAAGATGGCGGTTATATAATGAAATATATTATTATTGATAATGTAGGTTGTAAGAATTTCGAGTTCATAGAAATCACCGTCAACAACATCCTGTGACTGCACACGAGGAAATTAAAGAAATTTCGAACTAAAAAATAAGCATATTAAAAAATATAGGTACAAGTTACACACACCAATACACCATGACTATAAATTGTAACATATTGAGATTCGGTTGGCTATATATTCTACACATATACACTCATAAAATATACGTGGAAATTTTTTTCGGAAACTTATAAAATTCTAACTTCTATTAACTGCGGGGATGGAGCAGGGCTCCAGTGCTCGACGCTTTGTTATTGCGCTGCCTTCGTAAGTTTTCATCAAATATTAAATGGACTAGACGTTTGTATTTGTTCTATTGTACAATAAATTATATCTGTAAGTACTCGACCGAGTCTCTCTCAACTCGCATTCTGCAAACGCTCTGCTAACTACATACCGTTATCATCTTCTTATTATACCTACCCCAGTTATAATTTTTCTCTGTTTATTTCAATCACAGTGTCGACTGTCGAGTGATACGGATCGCGAAATCTCTCTTTGGCTTGGATATAATATGTACTTCGAAAACGATGTATTATATAAATTGTAGTGCCTCGTTAATCCACCAGAACTGAGTTTGACACCACGTGTGCAGCATTGTAGTCGAAGGGTCAACAATAGCTGTTGTATATACGTGTATACGTAACTAGTAGCCACCCACTATCCTGCACGTAGGCGTATAGTTTGATAATTATTCTTTGGGGATGTGGCTATTATGGTTGTTTATAAATATTTTCGTAACTTTGGAAAATTGGATTAACTTTGGATAATTTTGTATTTGTTTAAGGAACTGATCCCCGATTTCCTATAACATAGAGTAGTAATGCTGCTACAAATTCATGAGTCTCAATAGTATAATATCAGTTAAATTTATAATAATAACGATATTGTTTCTTTTAGAAATACGAGTAATTTGAAAATTTCGAAGTGTCAATAATCAATATCACAAAAATAGAGAATACAAATATAATACGAGGGTTGTTGTAAAGTGCATTAACAATTTTCTTTACTTTGATAAATGACTATTATTTTAATACAGTAGACAATTATTATTTATCATGAAACACCACTTATAATAAAGAAATAAACTTAAGTACGAAATCAAGTATGAATTTTAGTTTTAATATTTTTTAAACTTTATTTGCACTCAACGACATAATTTATTCAATAGAATATTAGAATTTTTCACATTGTTCACCATAAAATAATGATCCAATGTTGTCTGAATGTGCTATAGTAAATGACGGTCAAAATTTTTTAAATAATTAATTTTATTGTCTAAAAATATCAAGCTTTTTACATGATGGGTAGGCAATGTACAATATACCTGAATTTTTCACATTCTTGTAAAGCTATAACAACTGTATTGTATAAAAAAAAAATTCAGGGAAACTAAAGTTTGCCACAATCACTATCTCTCCGCGACTCCACCGTAAGTAAGTTTACACTATACTGTATACGATACTCTATACGATCTCATCGTTTTATTATTTAAATTTGTAATAAATCACACAAACGTCAACATAATAATATTTGTATTTACTCACCAGCTACTTTCTGCATAATTCCCTTTTCGTAATAATACCTGAGCGATCTGCTCAATTTGTCATAGTTCATTGCTGGTCTGTTCTTCTGTAATCCCCATCGTCTGGCTACCTATATTCATGTAAAATTCGATTAATTGTATAAACAAATGAATAAAATACGACTATATTTGTTTATATAAATATTATATTTATAATAAAATAAACAATTTTTTTCGTACAATGACAACAACTCTAGTACTCACACTTATAATTCACACAGGTATTAAATTAAAGGTAAACTAATCTCTAATAATGAAATAGTTTTTTTTCTAAAAACGAATGAATAATTTTTTTTTTTATCCACAGTATAAATTAGGTACCTATATTCAAAATATTATAACGAATCTTTAAAATGTCCAATTTTTATTCAATTACTATGTGGTAATAATTAAATTGTAACAATCTATATAAAAATGTAGTTATTTATTTTATTTCTGCTCTCTAGTGGCCGTGTAGAATGTAATAGAATGTATGAAAAATGTTTTTATTTATATATTTATTATTTACTTATACACTGTCACTGTGTAAATCGTATAATATTGTTTTTTTTATAAAGTGTCTGTGTCAATTATATTGTATAATATTATTTTATAGTACTTACCTCTTCTGGTTCGACGAGCTTAAACTCCATTCCCCTTCCAGTCCATACGATACACGATGCGTTATTTGGGTCGTCCAGTAAAGTGACTAGGAACTGCCATAGTTGTAACGCGCCCCTGCGCTGGGGTTGTGTGGGCACGGCGATTCCGGTATACCCTGTTCCATTACCCTCGTGACCTAAAGATGGTATTGTCTTTGATTCTGGAACTTCCCCTGTATACATGAGCACAATAATTACAACAGTATTAGTAGTTAGTATAAGTTATGGTGTACATAGACACAAAAAAACACACACATTATTGTAAAATCAATACATTCCTCAATAATCTAAAACAGATTTTGACTTACATTGATACATATTCGTATATTATTATGTCATTCAAATTTGTAGAGAAAACATTTTATTCTATTTATAATTTGAAAATTATCTGTCCACATTCTAAGGGGGTAGACAACGTCTCTTTATCTCCTATGTAGTCTTGCCATTGATTATATTATTATTATATCAAGTCTATACATGCTACGGCGCTCACAAGGAGAAAAGATAATTTTTATTGATTATGATACTTTTTCTAGTTTTTATCTTTTACAATATTATTTCAGATTTGATATTCAATTACTCAAAAAGCACTGTTAATTCTTACCGTCCTGATGATCCTTGCTAATTGTTATCGTTGGTTGTAGAGGCGGAGGCGGTGGCGTGAGCGGGGGTGGAAGAGCTGATTGTATGTGCATATGTGTCGAGTGATGGTAATTGAATACGTCGGACGTGCTCAAAAACAATGGCGAACCACCTGCTAATCATCAGACAGTGGAAATTATGATCAATTTCATGACATCATCATTATCATTTATTAATATAAGTATCTGAATAATAATTATAATACTAAAATAAAATAATTAGTAGGGGGTATATTATACTGCACGTATTTATTTTATTATTATTTTTTCGCATCATCTGATTTTTGTCGATTAATTATTATTAATGATCTCGACAATTGTTGTTTTTCGTTTAATTTTAATCATGAAAACACGATTAATCTTAATGTTTCATAAGTTTGCTAGGCATATTTATATTCATAAAGCAGCAGATTACGATATGGCAAAGATTTTACATTTTTATAAGCTTAATCCGCAAAAAAAAAATAATATTAAATAATATAAAAACTATCTATTTTTTATATATAGTATATAATATGTACATGTTCATAGGTAATAGGTATACTATATCATGGTAAAAGTACGAATATTGGCAGGCGTGAACTGGTTTGATAAATACTGATGTTTAACCCTGGCACTATGCAAACGTTTTAATTTTCTAACAACATTTAAATGGAAATAACTAATAAATAAGAAATGGGATTAAGTGATTTGGTTTTAATACTCTTATTTCTTAGACAAAGAGTGAATTTCTAAATTCAAAAAGATTCTAAATGAGTCTTATATACAGTATACAGTAAACGTATACAATACGTACCTATATAATTAAACAACTGTAAAGTAATCTACATTATAGCTAATAGCTATTAGCTATACATATTATGTGTTATTATATTTTATATTTTGCATTTCACTATATGATAGTGATGTGTTGGTATCTTTCGTATGTATAAAGCATTTTTGTTAAACTTTTAATTTTCGATATTTTTCTCATATAATAATAATATTATGATGTAAATTAATCAGTTATACGAAATATTTAACCCTTTTAATGTATAATATGTCCTTTCGTCTTTGTTTTTCAATATTTCACTATTCTTTATATACTCATTAGTCATTTAGAAATTGTGCAGTTGTACTTTTATCGCGGCATAATTAACGGGACTATTATAAAAAATGAATCAAGTTATTTTATGTTTATCGTTTGCATGTAAAAAGCATTAAAAATTATTACAATGGCGTAAACAAAGGGCTAGGGTATGTTTGAGCTTATAACACCTCTTTTAGGTCATGTCATAATAATAAATTACTTTTATGAGTTACATGTATATAAAATATATGTTTTCATCTTAACTTATTAAAAATCGAGGAAGATAAAAGAAAAACGATTTTTTCCTCCATAAGGAGTAGTTCATCTTTCGGGCCCGATTCAAAATATTCATTAGGGTGGAAATGCAACTTGGTTCATTAATGGTATTAATGTATTATATAGTTAATAGATGTGCATACAGAGTAATTTACCAAACATGCTCACCCCCATTTTTCATTAAATAATGATTATATTCAAATTCTGATTTTTTTAATTTTTAATTTTTTTTTTTTTGAATATAAGAAATAAAAGAACATACTGTTTTGTATTTTTAAGATTTTTTTTTTAATAAGACATTAACTTTATTAGATAAACCATAAATGATAAAGATATAGTTATATAGTTAGACATTAAATTAATTACTAGTAAATTATGAAAAAATATAAACTATGGGATACGGATTTGTTATGACAAACAGTACTTGAGATTTTCAAAGTTCACCTGTAATTTTATCATAAGCTGCTCCGTGTTGCTGATCGCCGTTGCCTTTGTAATAATATAATATGTCATATCTTATCACTGATAATATTATAAAAACGTTTAACCGTTTTTATTCAGGAAGCAACAAGTTAAAAATACCTAAATTGGTAAACACGAAAAAAAATATCCTCTAAATATTTTACGTGGTGCACATATTTAAATATAATAAATTATAAACGAATCCATTTATTTTAATTATTCAATGAATATTAAATTTAAACTTTCATTAATCTCATTTTTGTATACGCGCACATAAACCGTCTTTTATATTGTTCTTCCATTAATTAAAAATGTATTGTTTTACATAGACCGTTATATTAGATTTAAAATTGTATTTTTGTTGTAATCGTTCATAAACATTATATAGTTAGACCGTAAATCGTCTTTGATTCGCCTGGATTATTCTTGTCTTAGTTATTATCGTAGCCCTAGGTATAATACTTGAGAAGTTTAGAATTCTATATATTAAGTGCAAATATATCTGTTAGTTATTAATGTATTACCTATGATAGATAGTTGCAAATATTTATAGATCGTAATACGTTTTAATTTTACTTTTTTGAACTTAATTATTATTAATTTAACTTTTAACTTAAATTTAATTTTTTTTGGTATTAACTCCATAAATAACGAGTTACTTTCAATAAAATCTAAATTACATTAATTTATTAACAATAAAATAAGATAATTACATACTGATGATACATAATAGTAAATTGAAAATTTAATTATTGCATTTTTTTCTTGTCATCCGTCAACATTTTTCAATATAAATATGGCTTATTTTTCATACCATACAATAAGATATTTATTTTAAATATTGGCTGTTTATAATATATATTATATATGTATAAAATCATTACCTAATTTAATTTAAATTAGTAAGTTAATTATTTGTAGAGTAATATAAATTTAACTTTAAACTTTTTCGAATCGTTATCTATTTTTCTAGGATCCTATGCTCGTAAATAGGTAACCTATAAATACTGGTTATTATTATTAAATATATATTTAAGTTTATCATTACTAGATATATATTGCCATATATAGATACGTAAATACGTAATACATAGCTAAACATTTTTCAAATAAAATACTGTTAACATTTATAAGTGTTCGCTGTTAAAAGAATAGCCTTATACAACATATATACCGTCTCTTAGTACAGACGGTACATTATTATATAATATAATATAATATATACCTATATATGTACTGCATCTAAGCACCGCGTTGGCTAAACGTGGATTTCGTTTGCCAGCTATTAGCAACAATACGAGTAACAATGGGATTTGTAATATTTTTTACAACTCCCGACGGGCATCGTCACTGGCTTTTTTTCTCCCTTCTTTGGTATACTCAAAAAGCGCACGCTCGGTAGTTCGCTAAAAGGTTGCCGTTACATTATTTAAAACCCGAACGTTAATCCCGAACGGGAGAGCGTGCGTACGATACACATACCCACATTATATATATAGGTACCTATATAAATGTATGTATAATACCTGTCAATTTCGTAGATTTTAAAAGTAAAACAATAAAGGCGAAAAGAAAAACCTAGATCTTGATAATAGACCACCATCTCGTATATATGCGCATATATCTATGATCTATCATCAGTCCAAGGGGCTGTATAATATATAATATTGCAATGATATTATTGTACATGTATTTTTTATTATTTATTTTATTTTTATTAAAAACGTTTCAATTTTCTCGAAGTCCCGAATACATACTTAATAATAGATTTAATTTACGTGTACCTTCCAAGAACTATATGTTATTTGATTTATACATTTTCATTTTAACCAAAATTTGTTTATAGTTTTTAGGTACTTAACAGTTACTTTTTTTGCCAATTATAAATCGACAGTGTCGTGTGAAATGCCACATACATACTTTTATTTTATTTTTCTTATACCTATTATATAAGATAATTCCACAATACTACTGTAATAGTGTAATATATTACACATATTATGATATATCATACATGTATAAACTACGTTAACATGACGTCAATACGTATTTTTAATCAATAAGTAATGCACAATATAATAATAATCGAGGGATCGTGGTGACGGTGCTTCACGGTGGAGGCGATTAGTCGAGGACGAAAATGTTTTTCTCTTAGTGTGCAGACGTTTTGTGTTTACACAAGTTCGTTTATCAATTATCTTCAATATTTTTGCTCACTCATACTAATTATTATTATTATTTATTATAGACTATAGAGGTATATATATACAGTGACGCCTACGTAAGGTTGGGGAGGAGTGTTGAAGTACTCGGCCAACCTTAATCCTCTATTGGATGTTTAACACTATAACAATAAAAATTTTAAACTTTTTTTTTAAAACATATTATACCTAAATTAGATTTTTAATATTAGTTTCTTTCCTATCTCTATATACGTTACTTTTTATAGTGTGTATATTATATTATAATATAATATGTATGTACTATTCAGAGAAGTACAAAACACTATATAATAACTTTTTATGCATTTTACGGGCGAGCAACACCTACAATGCCAGCACTGTTTTAGTATACCTATATGGCTATATAATATATATTTGTATATTAATAAATTGAGATAAAAAATGGAGAAGTTACATATCTTTTTATTTAATCTCAATTTATATTATAAGCTATAAATGTATTATACTCAAGGACAAGTTTATAAACTATAATTTTAAATACATATTATTGAATAGAACTTCCATAGGTATAAGAAAAAAAAAGTCCATGCATATTTCTTAATTTTTTTTTATCATGAGAGTATATTATTGTATATTTTTTTAAAGATTTGTTGAAAGCATTGACTAGTGCAAATATTTCTTTCTCTAAATACTGAAAATTTCTTGAAAAGTATACACGTTCACGCTGGACACGCTGTTTAATAATGAATAAGTACCTATACTTTGATGAAACTAAATACGGTTGATGTATAGTTAATGTACAATAATGCATTGATGATTCTCACAATATTATGGATGTTTGAAATAAATAAAAAAAGCGGGTAAGTGGGTACCGCTCTGCTGTACATTAGGTGCCCAGTGAATAACTATTATACGTATATTATAGGAGTGTTAAATTTGAATCCAATGATAGTAAAGTTATCATTGTTACGAAAAACGATTCTGAACGAAGATGATTTGTCAGCCTAGGATATAATTTCCAGTGGTTGGTAAAAAGGTGGTTTATGTTGTAATGGCCTGAATACACCAAAAAATTTTAATTCTTTTATAATTATTGTAAGCTAAACTTATGAAAAATCTTATATTAAATTTTCAACTCTTAGCTACTTGTACAAAAATTGTTATGAATTATACCTACAAAATAATTAACAAATATTCATGGTCTTGACGAATTTTTGTCAATATTTGAACTTCAAATGCTAATAAGAATATGTATTCTAATAATTTTTCAATCACTATAACAATAACTTATGAGGAACTTTGTATTAAATTTTCAAGTATTTTGATTGGGCCAAAAAATTTTATCAACACTTCAAAAAAATTTTTTCAGAAAAATTGAAAATTTCAGTCGTCTATAAATAGCTCAAAATATTTTGAAAGTTAAATTATGTAAAGAAAATGCCAATCTAAATAACTGGTAAAATTTTAAAGTATCTACGACTTATATTTTTTTTGAATAATAACCAATATTTAAAATCGTTTGAAGATAAATCGTTTTCGTTACGCTATTTTGTAAAAATTTAAAATTCAAACGCACTTAAAATTTTTCCAATAATGAATGTCATATCCCGATATCCGCCATAAATTAGTTCACAATTCGAGATATCTCGATGACAATTTGTTCACGTACTTCAGTACATAACAATTGAGATACACATATAAACGTCGTATTTAATATTTAGAATTATTATTTTTTAATGCTTAACATTTTTGTCTGCATATTTTATTGAATTTAATTTTTGACTTTAAAATAATAATAACTTTATGTAAGTACATGCTAGTTGCTCGTGTATTTATTATATAGCATATCATAAATACTCGTATATAATAGTATATAACAAAGAATAATATATGATATATATTAAATACATTTTATACACGGTCCATGACTATCGAGATGTCCTGTATAATATACGTACTATTATATAAACCCCTGCATCTGACTGTTAAGAGTTTTGTGCATGCGAAAAACGATTAGACGCGCTACCGCTGCAGTATACTTTATATAATGCGATATACTTATGTATGTACTATGCACAGTGTACACACACAACAATATATAGTCATTAGACTCGCGCCCAGCTAGCCCCGAAGCCCCCAAAATGTGTCTACACGCATAAATCACTTCCGAGTGCACTTGTCTAGCGGGGATTGGTTATAAACACCGCCGCCGCCATTGCCATTTATTTTTTATTATATTATACTATTATTATTGCAATTGACCGCGTATTGCTTACCAAAATAACACTTGGTCGTATACGATTGTATGTTACGAGTCGAATGGAATTTTCTAAATATCCCGGTGTCTGGCAAAGAAATTCTCTCTTATATATAAAATAAACATACAACGTTTACCTACGACTGCATATATTTATATATTATATCCTATATTAAAGTCTAAAGTTAAGTACTATGTATATTAAATTTACGTTGTCAATTTTTCATGAATTCTACAGCTTGAGAATACAAATTAAATATGTCTTTTATTAGAATTTAGCTTATGTAATCGAATTAATTTTTTGAAAATTCAAATCCTGACATTTTAAACGTTGAATTTCATTACGTATCGTGTGATGAAAACGGAACTTAAAACCATCAATAAGCGTAACTCTACATTTTTCGTCATACACCATACATATATATGCTATACTAATATACTATACAAGCAAATTCATATACTTAATATATATATAACACTCCTCTGAATTCTAGCCTCTAAGTGAGGTTTACTTGTTTATTTCCTCTTTCGTTAAACGCGTGACAGCTAAAAATTGTAATTATATTCCTGAGCATAATATACCAAAAGATAATATAATACAGATTTTTCTACTGGTCACCCTATGTGGCTATGTCATAGTCAACGCTTGTTGATCAATATCTATACAGTTTATTATATATAGGTACATAAGACTTAAACATTTTATATTGACAACGCAATATTTTTTTAAATTTAATTTTGTTTTTTTTTTTTCGAAGAAACGCGAGAGTGGAGGAAAAAAATTACTATGGGTGAAAATTGAAACGCTTGTTTTCGTTGAATATCGGTAGCAAGTCGGTATAATAATATATGTATAATGTATATATTATATTATAGCGGTGTGCTCGCAATACGTGTCCGGAATGTTTTTTTTTTTTTAGGATTTACATCTGATGACACGACCACCAACGCCACCGCCTATATTATATCATATTCTAACTCCCACTACGTCAGTACCACCCTCCAGTATCTTATTTATATTCAATTAGTTTTTAGATTTTCGTCATTGTTATAATAACGCGCATATCGACGTGACAATCCGTGACAAGCATTTTTATCAGCCTTTTCGCGTTTCTAATACATTAAGTATGCATGCGCATTTATAATATATATTGTTATACATAATATATATTGTTATCACTGTAAATAAAAATTGTAAAAGAAAATTAAAACTATAAAATAAAACGCATTGAGTTTTCAAATAATTTTAATGGAAAACTATACGGTAACTTGGTATGTTCTCAAAAGTATTGTTGTTCGTTGATGATATTAATTATTAATGAATATCGTATTTTATTTAATACTTTTGTATTGTTTATAAAAGTCAATAGATTTATTTAATTTTTTTTTTCGCGTATAGTAAAACAAATAAATAATGGTTATGGTTTACATAGTTAGTAATTATTAATTAATAATCACAATAGATATCCTTTTACTGCTAGGAAGTTTTTTCTTTTTGTTATTTCCATAACGCTGTTTGTATTAAATTTCTATTTCTATATTATGTATTTTAACTTTAACATTTGCTTGACATTTTTGCTTATTTTTCTCGTCAAACAGACTTAAATGTAAAATATTATTTAAGATCATAAGGTGTACCAGACTTAATATCTTTAAATATTATTTAAATATGTCGATACTGTAAATATACAATGTAATGTTCAATATTGGTATTTGCAGTTTACTTGCCTTGTGTCGAGTATCTTGTGGTATTATCGTTGGCGTCCTGTCCGTAATAAGACTTGGCGTCAGGGTCTTTCTTGTGTGTCATTACCGCCGCAGGTGGATCGTAATAATCATAGTATAGGTTTCTAGTAGCGAGACTTCTAGAAAACGTCCAAATCAAAGTTATGTGTATTATATATAATGTTATATAATATTTATTATAGATATACTAATTATTTAGAAAATTAGTCAATTTTTTGAAACTGATATCTTTGAGATGTATAATAGTATATAATATTATGTATAAAATATAAAATATAGGAAATATACATGCAGTTCTAATATTTTATTGCATCCTTATTTTTTCTAGCATTGTATTTTTTTGTTAAATAATAAAAAGATATTTTCTATTCTTAAACGGCAATCTATATATTTTATTATAACATTTTTCGCGAAATATTTTATGAAAATTTTAATAGGTACATAATGTATATCAAATATAGATATCAAAATTATTAATATGTCTTATAAATGACAACCTAACCTATGTTGTATGAATGCAGCACAAGTTTTGTGTTCGAAAGTAACGATAGATTTTAATAAAACTCATAAATGTTATTGTTGTATAATATAATAATGCGGTGGCATGTTTATTCTGTAGTATTTATGTATACACGCCGTCCGTGCGGTCCACCAGTCCCTCAGTATGTGCGGTGTATATTATACACCGTATAGTATAGTAACTGTAGAAAGAGGATTACTGTACTCTTCTGAGAGGTTCGCGGGACGGTGTAGGTTTTAAATAATCTTTTGAATGAAAAGCCAACAGACGAGAAGACCGTAAATAATTATCAGGTTAATAATTTAAGGGAATGGAAAGGGTCCTGCAAGTAGCTTACGACGAGAGACCGTTTAACCCTTTGTATTAAAAATTGAAATACACGCACGGTGGTGGGAGGGGCACCCTATTTATGGTCTTAATTATTTCGAACAATGTATAAACTGCACCGTGAAGATGTATAATATTGTTTATATTGATGACATAAAAATTAGTTATTCCTCGACCGACAATTAATAAGAACTGTTCCGCGAATATAATTTGTTTCTACGTAGTTTTACGTTATGTACATTACCTATATAATATTAAAATTTAAAATTTATAATATAAAATATATATTTATTATAAATATATTATAGTAATATATCCGCAATCACAAATTATTTCTCTTTTAATCGTCTTTTTAGTCCTACTTTGACCGTATTGCGACTTATCGTGCAATTTTATTAAAACAAAATACTTTATACTATATCGATTGAGAACATAAAAATTTATAATTATAATATATTTTTGCAAGGAAATAATAATAATTATTTTCTTTGCCTTTTTTTATGAACACTACAAAAAATTCATATCTTGAAATATACATTATATCTTTTCATAAGTTACCTGAAGTTGGTTGGCGAGTGCGGGTAGTAATGATCGGTGAAATACCGCGTAGACCTACCGCAACAATCCGCAGGTGATCTCAACTCACTTTTCATAGAATTTTGTTGGTACACTACCGCTGCGCGGTCTAAAAACAAATGTTTAAACACATAACATATAATAGTTTAGTAATAAGACTTAAATTAAATTTGACGGTCAACCTATTTCAGAAGTAGAGCGACAGCAATTTAATATGATTCAATCGAGATCTAGACGTAATTTTATAGAAATATATTTTATACATAAACTTTTATGTATAAAATGGTCTAACAAACAAAACTTATTTATATACAATTGTATAAGAAAATGATAACATAGCAATTTTAAAGATTTTAAATCACATTCCTATTTTATTTTATTATACGCGATAATGATATGTATATTGAAAAAGCGAAAAAGTTCGATTTTCAAAATATTGAGTTATGGAGTTCAACGTTTTTTGAAAATAATTCATCAAAGTTTTATAAACGCCACAGATAAAGAAACATAATTTTTCATACATTTTTTACTTGAGCACTACATACCACTATAATACACGTAACTATTAATGTTTATATATTATTGAAAAATATTAATTTCTAAGTTTTTATTCAACAACTTTTGAAAATGTCTTGATAATATATTGTCATATTGACCTATGACATATTATATGTATTTAAATGAGCTTATTGGACAATTGTCAAAAGTTACAGGACTTTTATTCAAAACACACTTATATTAAATGAAATTTGAACTTAACATTCTATAAATTTGGAAAGTTTATTTAATCTTTATCCAACAATAACTGCTTGGAAGTGTCATTATATACTATAATTATATTTAAGCATTAATATTAGAATTATTTTTTATTGTTTGGTACATTAAAATTAATTTCAAATAAGTAATGGAATAGCACTAATATAAGGTTCCCCACAAAATAATTGTCCAATAAGATACGATTACCTATAAGTATATTATATATAATATATCAGGGGTGGCCAACTTTTATGAACTTCTATAATCGACCTCTAAGTTTTTTTAGATCGTTAAGATCGACCAAAAAAAAAAATGTCACTAATAATCAAAAATATATAAATATATTTAATATTTATATAGATTTCTTTTTTTTTAGAATATCATCACGATCGACTTATTGGCCACCCCTGTACTATATATACTCCAGTGCTTGTTTAATCTACAAATACTTATAATGAAATAGCTAAAATTTAATTTATATAAGTAGGTATATCGCAATACTCAGAAAAAATATTTTGGTTAGGAACATAAAGTTAAAAATGAATGTTTTCATTCAAAAAAAAATAAATAAATAAAAACTTAAAAACGTTAAATGTTGCGTTGAAATTAATTCAATTATGCTTAAAAAATATTATCAACAATGTTAAAACATTTTGTCTTATTTTGAGATAATGAATGTTTACTGAACAAAGAATTGAACGAATCACTTACTATGTTTTTACACCGAGATTTCAATATTTGAAAGCCCTCTCCGCTAAACAGCTGCCCGCATATCATTATGTATACATAATGTTTAATGTGTATAGGTTTTCCGACCCATAAATCTGACCTCGTGATTTACAGAGGGTGTTTATCTATGTATAATTCGGTTGATTTTTCAATAGGGACGATCGTCTATACAATATACGTTATAATATATATCCCTTCGTTAACCCTAACAAATACTAATAAGTACCATTTACTGTCTATAGTAGTATAGTTCTATACTATACATGAAGCAACCGTGGACGTGTAAATAGGTAGGTACACTGTATAGTGTTTACGCGTTTTATCATATCAAAATTATCCGTGCAAGAGATAATCTTTTGATACGCTTTCGTTATGATTCACTTCAGCAGACCATAATATATTAATACGTATAATGTATTATGTTTATCGAATTGTATTGTTTTTTCTTGTCGACAATACTGAAAACCGTACTAAATTAATTTTTTTTAATTAATTAATTCATATTATTCGTTACGAGTAAAATGATAAATGATTATATTTTAGTCTTGTATTAATTTTAACATTATTATATCAATCTGTGATATAGATACTTTAAAATTCAAATTCTCATTAAAAAACAGCAAGTGTTATAAAATTTTGTAAAAATTATTTAAATGATTGCTGTTTTGGTTACTAAATTATTAACCGGACTTACTAAAATACTCGTTACAATGGATGATGGGCTCATAGGGAAAAAAAGGATATTCCCTGTGGGCCTTTATCTATATTTATGTCGGTGGGCCCCTCATGGATCTACACATTTATTTAATATTTTTTGTAGAATTAAATAAATTAAAATATAATGTAAAATTATTTTAAAATAAAATAAATAAAATATTTAAAATTAACAATGTGATAATACCATGACTAGTCAAATTTTGCTTTCGAATCTTTTACATACTTGATAAATTAATCCTTTTATAATAATTGTTTTTGTTAAAAGATCGAAATATCCGACCGACCACAAATACTGCACGACCATGTCCCAAGACAAAATGAAAGTTTGTCAGGAAAGTATATGTCAGGTTGTATATTCATAATACATTTGTTATTTTTTAATACCTACAATCTACATGTATTATTTTTGTTATCCATCATTGACTATTGTCTATTATCGTATCTATTAGCGATTAATGACTTATTTCATTATGAAAATGGTCTACCAAGTATACCTGTGTGTCATCTCGTTTTATGTTAATCATTCGTTTATTGTTTTGATATTATTTGTGATCTATATTCTAAGATATTAGCTTAATAATATTTCAACATTTGCTAGTTTCATATACGATTTTGATTGTATACATAACTTACTATCAACTAGTAACTTGTTATTTACTATACTCTATCCTATAACAGTGCAGATGACTTGTAGCATTATCACATTTTTTTTACCCAATCATAAAAATAGGAGACTGAAAAACAAATCGTATGCTAAAACAAAGTTATACTTAGTTTTATAATTTTATTTTTCATATAAATCCATATTGAACATTTTTGTTTGCAGGGGGCATTGGAGGGGGCATATCTCTTCTATTTTATATTTTTGAATACATTTTTTAATCAATAATTAATTTATCAATATTTTCTACATCAATGTTTTTACTTTTGTTATCAATGCGGCAGGGAACGCGTATGAATATGTGTACCTATGTATGTTCTCCGTACGGCGAATTGGGTATGCCATGCGCTCGAGTACTTCTTTCATTCAATATCAATCAAAATTGTTAGATTTTAATTAAGAATTTAAGAATTTAATTAATTTTTTTCATAACATGGTTATTGAACAGACTCAATTTTGTAATTTTTTTCACAAGAATTCTATAAGGGATTAAGGATTCCTAATCAAATTAAATTCCCGTTAATTCAATTTATTTATAGATAGAGTACTGCACAAAATATGATCGATAATTAGCTATATACTAAGCCGTTATAACTAAATAAAATAAATTGAATACCTACAATAATACAAAAAAAAAAACTTGACATTAATTTTAAAATACATATTTTTGAGCGTTAAAGTGCATGTTTGATGAATTTAAAGCTACAAGTCCTCTACCCTAATAATGAATAATAAACGCAAATATAAATACAAATCAGGTTCGAAAAAATATTTATTATATTATTATTTATATTTAATAAATACCTTTGTGATAACTTACAAGACCTTTTAAAAAGCGTTAAAGTTATACTCATGTTTATTAAGAAAAGGTTATTGATAGGAATTGATTTCAAACAAATAATTAATGTCAAAAAATATCAAAATCCAAAAAATCTAAATATTTTTATTTTGTATACAATATGGTAAAGTGGACATAGTTATTTACTAGTAGATAACCGTGATATACTTTCATACGCATAATACGTTTACCTCAAATATAATATGTGTATATATATATTTTGAAAGGCATTATATTATTTCCGTTTTCTCGTAAGATATTATTATGTATCGACATACACGTCATACTTGCATGTGATGTGATCAAAGTGCCCTTTAATCGAAATTCAAAGTACAATAATAAAAAATACAAAATAAAATTTAAAACGTTTTACCCCCCGCTAAACCGTTCCACTTAGTATATTCTCAGCGAGATACCGCAGTGTCGTCGTCGAAGTCGTCCCTTATATATTTCAAAGACAATCTGCGCGGTGGTTGTCGCCAAACGACGATGTATATCTGTGTATTATACACATATACACACGGTGTATATAATATATAAATATGCCGTGGTATAACAATGTGTCATGTTTTGTATTCTACTTGTATATACCTATATTATTTTTCCCTTGAAGTAATCAGAGTCAAAATCAGAATTCTTCTGGACAAACAAAGTGAACATAAACTTATAGGTATATTTCATTCATTTTATTATACGATACGTATTGACACTTTCGCAAACTTAGATAAATTAAGCCCACGTATTTTCAATAATTGTATACCTACTAAAATATTATATATAATATACAATATACACGTATAATAGAATAACAGGTACAAATTAAAGATTCTTACTTATAATACAATTTACACTCCATTATCATTAATAAATCAACTTTTTTAATTTACTAAAATGTTTTTATTTTAAAAAAAAAACAAAATTCAAATTTTAAATTCATTTTAAGTTTTTATTTTTTAAAAAACTACCTACAGCTAGACACTAAATTTTCTTAGGAAAGTAGGTGATTGTTTATAGCTATTGAATAAATAGTAAATTAGGTAACTAACTATAGTTTAAATTACAACTTATAAGTTATAACGCTTTATTATGTTTATTGTGGACAGTCAAATTAAATTGCGCACAAATCATATTTTTTAAATTTAGTTTAGCTGTGAGACGATCTTTTAATAATTATTATATAATATCATGTTTGTCTCTGCAGTACAATACAAGAGAGTCTCAAAGTCTTATTAACTCTTAACTACCTATGTATTAGATAAACACAAATGCGATCAAGCACGTGTCAGAGTTTGTTTAACGATTGATCAATACATACTATTCTTATTGTCTACTTAGATAATAAGCGCTAGTAGTGGACTTTTCTGAAATAATATAGTGTCAACACTGTCAACACAATAATAGCTGATAGGCACATAAGCTATCAATGATACATGATATCGAGGGACCCTTACGCTTTTATTACTAATTAAAATGTGTAAGAATAAAATACATATAATATAATATACTTAGTTATAGTTTCTATATTAACTTAGTACTTATACCTACATTATAATTTCACATATCAGTAATTTATTTAATTTTAAGGGATATTAAAATACTGCTGTAGCCGTCACCGATTTTATTATGTTATATGTGTATGTGTGTATATACTATATAGATTATAGATACTGATAAGTAATAAGTATAAGTATAAACAATTTATAATATCTATACTCTTACCTTCTTGGTTCCAGTTTTCTAGCATTTGACTAATAGGTTTACTCGACAAATGCAAGTATACGTTTTCTGTGTAAATATAAATTTGAAACGTGTTAATTGAAAATAGTTCAGTTTATAAGGTGTTAAATAATGTATCTCAATATGGCATTATCACCCTCTTACCAGTTTGTTGGGGCACATCATATACTTCGTTTCTCTTATCGATTTCTATTTCACCATTTTCGATTGCTCCTGTGTACGATGGATTTTGGTTGTTAAACTGGAAAAAAAAATATTGTTTATACTATAATTTAATTTGAGTTAATTTATTAATATATAAACATCATGCCCATCAAATCCATACTTATAAAACGTGATTTGTCAATATATTTACCTATTTGTCTAATTTATTTATACTTTATTATAATAACCTATACTTAATTATAGGTAAATATATATAATATTTATGTTAGCTAATTACTTAGATACAAGATATTATATTATATAAATAAAGTATATAGAACGTAATACTTATGTCCATAAAGATTTATTAATTAATATAATTTAAACTTTAAAATGGTACGAGAGCACAGTATAATATAACTATATATAAGCCTAGCCCAGCTACACGGTTACACATCATTAAATTAGTTCATTTTCACGAAACTATACGTATATAATATTAATATAATAAACATATGATGTGACATGCAAAATTTAGATATATACATTTATCTACATTATTATATGATTTAACAAAATCTGACTCCATTAAGGCAGCAGGGCTGAAGATTTTAAAATGTGATCGGTCAATTTTAAAACTTCGTGGTCTCGTTATCCATTGGAGTAAAAAAAATATATATATTCGATTTTGGGAGAGATGTTGTAAAATATACATTTACTCATAATAAGATATATGATGTTAATATAAAGTAGCCTACAAGGCTACAACATGGACTTCGGCGCCACTGCATTAAAATAATTAAAAACTCAAAAATATTTGTACAAAATGTCGAGCTTTTAATATTATAGTTAGTTTGGTTATTTACTAGAATATACTTTGAATAATACATAATATTATGATCAGTAAAAATTTTAAGAAACGAATTTTGACACAAAAAATATAACACAGTTGGATTCTTGTTTTACTTTGGCTAAATTTAAACGCAAATACATTCTGTGCTAAACCCATAATGCCATTTTTGCAACTGTAGGTTATTGTAAGTTGTAATTTATAACTTTTACGGTAAAGCAATATGTAACGTTGACGATTTACATTTTATCACAAAAATTATGATTAAATGTGATTCGATAACGCGTGGCGTAGCCCATCGACTACCGGAAACTCTACAACGCGCCGTCCGGAAATGAACGCAAATGACTGGGAAACCGCGCTGTGGCAAAATCACATTAACGGAGAGTGTATGTGTGTGTGTAGTCGTATGGTTTCTGTATGTCTTTGGAGTTAAATCTTCTAACTATGGTGATGGCGACGTCTTCTAATTCGGTTTGCACTATACGATTTGGCTTTTGAAAAGTCATTTATTTTTCCCAACTATCCTTCCTCCTCGTCTTTGCATCGGTTCATTTGGTCTCACAAGCGCGTCTTATAATAATAATAAAGTGACTAATAATAACTCAGACGTCGCAAAACACGGGGTCGGTGGTTAGGCGGGAAACTGTTTCCATGGTGCATTTCCGCTGCCTTCAGATTTGCACTGCATTTGAAATATTATTTAAAAACTCTTATTTTTGTTTTTAACGTCTCAATCGATTTTTTTTCGTTTTTGTCAAATTAGATATCCTGTACCATAATGATTTTTACTCCCCCGTGTGATATGTGTATGTACATAGGTAATATGTGTCATTCGTAATCGAGCTCGTTCAAATTTACGTTTATAAAGGTCGTACCACAGTATAAAATCGGTTATATTTTCTGTCTTATATAAATATTAAGATGTATACCATATAACATATGTATAGATTGTAGGTATCCGGTATATTATACGTGCGTAATACCTATATAATATATGAAAATTGGTGTTTCAATTTTGAGATAATTACGCGAAAATATAGCCGAAAACAATAAAATGAGTGCTTGCGAAGACCAATTTAATCAATGTTCTTACACAAACTATTTTTTTTAATTATAAAATTTTATAAAATTATTGTTAGTTGTGTCATAAATTATTTTTAAAAAAAAACCACGCTTAAACTATTCTCAATAATTTTGAATAAAATACATAGAACATAGGTTATGATACTTTAATTTTAACCGTATACGTTCAACCACAGCGGACTTGAAAGTTTATTACTCCATGTGTCACTATACGTAGACAAATGTCAACTGATTTTACTGTTGCGCCCTTTTCGAAAAGTGACAACATAGAAAGGAACTATGTAAACATAGTACATATATATAGTAAAATATAATGTTTTTTTTTTTGCATAACGAACACAATTTACAGGTTTAGAATAAACCACGATGACGAAATATGTGTAAGGGGTGCTGAGATAGGCGTCGATAATGAAAATGACTTATACGAATAACTATATACGATCGTTGCACATTAATACATTTTGAGTATAATACAAGCACAATATATCATCAGATTCCCCTGGAAAAATATAATATATATAATGACCCCAGTTGCAATGATATAACTGAACGTTTTGTGTCCCCCTTTACCTAATATAAGCGTGACTGAAAAAAACAAAATTATTTCTGCACTTGATATTTTACATAAGTACTTAAGTACCCATATTATTTATGCAAAAGTATAATTTGAAGTATTGTGTAATTTTTTGTAATTTATAAATTATACCAATACTTTTAATTTTTGGACTTTATATACAAGTACATATAGTTTAGTATGAATATTAAATACATTAAAGTACCTATAAACACATTCATATCTATATTATAATATTATACTAAATATTACTAAATATTATAATAATAGTAAAATGCATCTCGAACTTTTTAGATAACGTCATAAATATTTCTTACTGTACATTATTACACATACCACATTTTTGTTTACAAATACTAAGTCCTTAGTATCTAGGTGAAAACTATAAAGAAGACTACTTGAAGGTGATACTCATAACAGTCATAACACATGTAGGTTATGTTAGGTTAGTTAAGTTAGTAGGTACCTATGCTATGTTTAGCCATTAAAAATTAAAAAATTTTAATTTTTTAATAATAATAATAATAATAATAATTAAAAAATTTTTATTTCAACAACGTTGTGTTGCAACGATCAAAATATGTACAAAATAGTGTATCAAAAAAGCTAAAACTTTCCTAAATAATAAGTGAAGACATTTAAACGTATCCCCTTAATAATACTGTTTTTGTTTAAGTAAAATAGAATTGCAACAAAAAAGTATTGAATTCTCTGAATCCTCATCCTCATTAACTCAAAATGAAATAAAAACCATCATTAATTTAATAATATTAGATACTATACTTAATATATTCGTTTAATTCGTTATTGACCTTATTTTACATATGAAAAATGTCACTATATTTCTATAATTTTTGTAAAAAACCAGCATTGATTGATTATTATAATATTATATCATGAGCCATGAGGTTATCCGATTAAGTTATTATGTAATGTGCGAGGTACTTACAGATGATAGTATCTTCGGATGATCTACCGAATCGTCCTGCACCTGTTGTTCGCGTGGACTGTTGATCATAATTTATTCGAATAAACAATAAAAGTAAAAACAAAAATTAAAATTAAAATATCTATATGTTAAGTTATAGTATAGGTTTAGATATAACAAATAATCATTTGTAAATAATTAATAATCGAAACGAAAGCAGTTGCTCTTAATCTTCCGTGAGCCGTGTTTTTGGTATATTTTTCGAGCAAAACAATATCGATGCTAGGTGACAAGAGTAAAAAAATCTGATCGTAATTTCTTTTCAACAAGATTATTATATTTTTCGTCCCACACATACAGGTTAATATATAGACGACGTGCATTTATGGAAGTATTGCAACTTTGACGATAAAACGGACCGAAAATCGAAAACGGCAACGAAAAACACGCGTGTCCCGGTAGTGATACTGACGTGCGTTGGTGAGTAGCGTTTTCATACGATCTAATCACGCAAGTCCTCGGCGTAACGCTGATCCCGGCGGGGGGCGGGACCGGATCTCAGGAAAGGCGTCCAGCCTTCGACCAATCGAATAGCGAGCACCGTTTATATATATATATACATTATACAGAAATAACACAGCTTTGAGCTTTCTATTTACTCATTTTTGATTTTACTGTAAGACCAAAGTTCCAGCTAGGTATGAGAAGAGTGAGAGTAGGTTCGATTTTTATCAACACCTGTGAACACTCAACAACCCACGAATCGCGGATATGTAGCATTACCAAATGCATAATATTATATTATAATATTATTTATAACGCATATAAGTCAAGTAGGTATAAGTTTTAATATTGTCTTTACTGGTTATTGTCATTTGTACAACTATTTTTTTCCGGGGTGGGATTTGACATTTGAATTTACCTGATATTAAGTAATAAGTTATTAATAAAAATTAATTTCTATAGCTGGTTTCAATATACAAGGTTGTATACAAATATACAATTCTTCAGTCTTCGATATTTGAATTTATTTCATGACAATTTAAACATATTATAATTCAATAGTGTCTCTCAAACAGTCGAACCTGTAATGTCATGCAAGATATCGATATATCAAATATAGTTAATATTTATTAAATAGATCGTAGTTACTACTGACTTACTAATTAATGGTTAGGTATAACGAAAAAAAAATGATAGAGTAAGCTGCGTCCTTTACTCGTTAAAATGTATTTGATCGACCGGCGTGCACAGGATGTGTGCTGCACGTCGACACAACAATGCGAACAAACATCATAATATTATATTATGTTAGTTCAGCTTGCATAAATATATTTTGTTGAAAACTTAAAATAATATTCTGGTATTTTTTTTTTTTGTGTGCGTTGGTGTATTAAAAGACTAATCGATATTAATAGTAAATAAAAAGAACACAATAATATCAACAATATGATACACGTCGAATTATAAAACCTTATATTATAATTAGGGCTGGGATTTTGATACAAATGCATCTTTTTTTCTAGTGTTTCAAAACGTTGCTCTGTAAGTATAAAATGTGTTTTGGCCTTTTGGGTGATGCTGATTAATTTAAAGTAATTTTTATTTTGTATTTTTTATCAAAGTTAAACTTAAATGCATTTTTAGGGCATTTTTTTGAAGATTTTAGGGCATTTTTCACAATTTATTCATAAAATGAACAAAAATTGTTGCGATTATAACAAGAGACTTTTGGCAAACTGCAGATAAATCATATAGCACAAGTTATTATCGATAGGAATTTTATCATAGCTAGACCTCGATAAGGATTACTGAATTAGTTACCAATTATAGTACCTACGTCCAGAACTAAATAAATAACAAATACTATAAAAATAAAAATAAAAAATACATTTTTTTCCAATTTTTAAGCTATAATAAATATAATTTGAATATACATTTTTATAGTGCATTTTTTAAGATTTTTAAGACATCAAAATCCCAGCCAGCTAATTCTTATTAAGAAAAATATACATAATAATGTATATTAAATTATTTTATGTCTGCTTGAATTTTTATTTAATTTGTTTATTATATCTTCAGGTTTTACCTAGTAAGAAAAATGAATGACAATTGATAATTAAAAAAAAATTAAACTACTACACTTCTAATCAAGCTAATATTATAATAGGTATATATTTTATTAATTTAATATATTTCTACACTAATACTAATATTTTTACACTCTAGGTGTTGTATTTACAATTCATAATTGTGTACGATGTTTCAAATATTTCTTGATATGTATTCATAGATATATATATCAATACATAGGTAGTATTTATAGCGCACGCAGGTGGATGCATCGACTATGAAAATGTATATAATATATAATATACAAATGAATCTTCTATTAAATATAAATATTATATATTAACGATTTTATTAGTCATTATTTTGTTCATTAGTGAACTTAAATTTGGTGTTATTGTGATACTTGAAGTTTAAATATAAACGAAATAACTGCATGTTTAAACGAAAAATAACGATATAAGCGTGGACTTACAAACTTTTGTGTTTATTATGATTTTTACTACACTCAATGGCATTTTCAGTATAAATTTATTTTTACTTTTTAGGTATGCATATTAAATATTTATATCACGAACCGGCAAGGTGTTATGGTTTATGGTAACTGATGTTGTATAAATGTTTTCATTTGTGACTCTTATTTTTGATTAGTTGATTAATACTCCAATAATATAAATATTAAGACGGCAGTGGCTATTTTTGTGTGTACTTCGACACATTTTGTGCACTACGAAATTACTAATGTGCACTACGAAAAATAAAAATGTGCACTACTTTTATAGTACTATATTACATTCTGCAACCATACCTTAACATATTACGTATTTTATACGTATTATTATACCGTAACTATAAGCTCAAATTTAAATATGTGCAC
>VUJU01000902.1:7349-75743 GCA_009835225.1 Aphis craccivora
GAAATTCCGAAATCAATACTGTTCGATCATCGCTCAACTCTCCATTGTTCGAATTTCATTCGTTATTCGTTTGATATCGTTCCACGGTGTATATTGATAAACTATAATTATTCTACGAATGGCTATAATAATGTGTGACTTACCGGATATGGGCACACCGAGTGCGATGGGTATGGCCTGCGAGCACTGGACGAATCCCCAAGTGCGAGCAAAGTTCCGTGCCCGGACCCGCTCGTACGTGTACATCTTAAGCGAGTAATGGTATCCACCGCAGAACATACCGTACACCCAGGCGAACATGACGTACCCCTGTCGGTCGCCACGGACCGTAGTCAGCGCCAATATGGACACGCCGCACATGAACACGGATGCCTGGCATAGGTACTGTCTGGCGATCCGACACTCTACCGAGTTCCGGACGACGATCAGCCCGAACGCCACGCAACCCACCGTCCACGCTAGTCCCATGTGTACCTGTAGCGTCAGTGCCGAATCGCCAAGTCCGTCCTCTTCGGCCTGGTGAGCCTGAAAAATAGGTTAACATTAATATAATTGCCAGTCGTTAGTATTCGGTCGGAGTGTTTTTTCCTCGAGTGTACACTCGGGTATAGGTACTACGCCTCTACGAGTCCCGTGCGACCTCTTCCTGCCATGTATCTCATATTTATACCAACTTACTGTGATATTTTACGGTATTCGTTGACTCTAATGTTGTTTTGTCAAAAGAATAAAAACATTCATGGCATTTATTTAAATTGGTAAATACTTCAAACGGTGTGCGTTTGAGTCAGTGCTCAGACAACAGTCGCCTTTCGTCAGCTGAAAACTTTTCGTTTCTTGGGCCGACGACGAAGTTTTTAGTAAATACTAACTAGGAATATTATAACCGATTTGTAAAAACACACACACACATTTATTATTTGCATGATATATTTTTTATGTAGGTGCGCTGAATTTATGGAGGGTTAATCGGAGAAACTATATCGATTCTTGTGTTTTGGTCGAGGGGGGAGCTGCAGACATGCCACTACCACACAGGCGGAGTAATAATAATACTTAATATTATGAAATATATATATATATATATTGTATAATTAAGAGTACTAGTAACGCGTGGAAACGTATTAAACGACGGGACACATACGACTATACATAATAATATATTTTCCAGAGTCCATTAAAACCGAAACGATCGCGAAATACTTTACGAGATTTATATCATGTTTATCCTTTATACACACGTATATTATATTATATGCACACGACTCTACACTCGGTCGAGTGCTTTACTACTACGCGTCGGTCGTTTATATTGCTCCGCTATACTACAACTAGGACATAATATTATTATATACTACTACTGCACCACACACACACACACACACACTCATTATAGTATTATAGTGCTCTATGTGGTCTCGGGTTAATGTTTTTCGCCGCAGGAATTCATCGGTCCCGTTTAATAATAGTAATATTTTCTCAAAATAATAAAATTAATGTTAAGTTATCTCGTATTCATCGTCGTCGTATCCGCAATCAAAGGTACGCCTCCGAGATAGAATTAATAAACGTCCTTTCCTATCCCATCAAGATTGTAGGTTATATGAAGGAGAGGCAGTTTATAATTTTAACGATATTGGCTATAGTTTGTATACATGTCCGCATTTATCATCATATATAATATAATGTGTGTGTAGACGGACTCATTCACTCCGAATACTTCGCAATCAAAAATTATTTTATGCGTTCGAAATCCGCAGTCGTAAACCGAACAAATAGCTTTAGCGTTATAAAAGCCCATAAAACAACTGCACGACTAATCCTTTTTTTATATTAAGCTGACGAACGAGTGCGCATAAATCGAGTACAGTTGTACGGCGGTGACACGATGAAAAACTTTAGTTTTATCTTGTTTTTATCACTTAATTGCGCCTAAATATAAAACTTCTATTATTTTTAAGCGCTCGTCTCGCAGCTATATAACTTGTTTCGGTTCATTGCACAGTACTTGACAGTCTTTTGAACTACTTTAGTGTTTAATTTTATTTGACCTGTCAAATAGTATATACTCGTGGTTTAGGGCTCGTACTTAATTTAAATTTTACTTTATTGAACATTTCATCCATTTTCTTGCCGTCTAACCCCTTTATTTTACATATTTTACACCCTATTTTAACTAAATATTACTACGCCCATGGCTATTCAAAACTACTTTGAATATAATTATGACATATAATAAAGTTTTTACGTCTATATCTATTATAATATTATAATATCGTTATTATAATATTCGTTATTTTTTGTTCGTAATTAAACGCCTATTTTACAGTACTGAGTTAGAATCGACGATTAACAGCTTGTTTATTTCAGTGCAATATAATAGTATACACGTGACTGACCAATGTGACTTGTTAAATGAATTTATACTGGTGTTTAATATTGAAAAAAAAAGTTAAAAACTCGGTGAAAATGTATCTATACTTCAACAGTTGCTGTAGGTACGTATTTACTTAGAGACGAAAACAATTTGACATGGATTAGAATGTTGTATATTATATTTGAACGTTTTGATCACATGGGTGTCATGTGTAAAAAATATATAATACTCGGATAAGCAAGTAAAAAAACATACTACGTAAGAAAAACTCGACTACCGTATAGATGTACAGAATGCATACATGAAATTGATAACCACCATCACAGTCGAGTTGTCGTTATATTTAATGTTTTGTTAGTAGCGTAGAAATGTGGTGTGTGTGTGTGTGTGTGTGTGAATTCGCTCCAGAAATAAAACTCCAAAATGTAACCAATATGAAATATGATGACAGTCGAAAAGCGTAACGTTGAAAAATTAAATTTTATTCCGATCACATTCAGTGTGTTTGGCAAAAGTTTATCAACTTCGGAAATATATTGATCTCTTCCATTCTCCTGCAGCAATTCCATACCACTGTCGTCATCTTATACCGCGTACATTTGACCAGCCACGTAAGAGCGATAACGTCATTTGCACATTTTACGATGTGGCGTACCACAATGTCTAACCATGTACACAGTATAATTATGTTTCTAGTACATGATAAAAGAGTCGAGTATATAATATACAAATACGTTTTAAATCAGACACCTACAGATAGTTTAAGTATTAAATTTTATTTTCACCATCTTTGCGTATATGTTTTAATATATATTTTTATTTATATGTGTATAATCAGGATATTTTTTCATAAATTATAACAAGCCCCGAACCATAAATAATATACTAATATTTAATTCACTGAATATAATATCCATCGAATACACGTAGGTGGTAATGATATTAACCAATAAATAATATGGTAATCTAACCAGGTAGAATATCGGAGTGTTAATTCCGAATGCACTAATGCCGGTGGATACGAGCAGGATTCGAACGGTCTTGCTACGGAGCGTAGTGAAGTCGAGGAACGGCGGCCGGTCGTCGTGCCGATTCTTGTCCTTGATTTTCCGCTTCTGGTTTTTTAGGTGCAGAATGGCCCGTCTTTGTGGGTGGTACAGCGATGCCGACCTATAGCACGTGCCCAACAGAAACGTGGTGAACACCGTAGCGGTGACTAGCTGCAGTCCAAGTCGCCAACCGATAGCGCTGTAAGAAAATCACATACAATACGATTATTTAATGATATGGAATGGAAAATTACCAGAATGTGAAATATGTTTTGTATCGTTATAACGCCATGACATAAGCAACTACCGATGACAGGAATGGTATTGCAAAAATAATGGATTTTCATTTTTAAATTTAAATTTCCGATAGGTTTATTGATTATTTTAAAATGTCCATCAAATTAATGTCACAACTTCCTTTAGATAAAATTTCTACTTTTTTTAAATATTTGTTTGTATACTTTACTTTAAAAAATAAGCGACAAACCCAAACAATTTACCTGGAAACTCTGGAAATGCAATATAATCTAACGCACTGTATACACAATTATATACAATAATAATTATTTAATAATAAAGTAATTTAATTACAATTATAAACTGTAATAATAACTTACGAATATACAAAGATTACATTGATATAATATTATACAATATAATAACGACAGTTTATCAAAAACACCATAGCTATAATATTATTATAAATCTCTTAATATTTTTCAAAAAACAATATGATTTTAAGTAAATTATTGTAAATCGATATTCTTGATCTTAAACCATTTTTACTATCGTTAATTTTCCCCAAATCAATTTCATTCATCCAAGATTAATTGTACTGTTTAAAAAATTATTTAATCTAACATTTTAACAAATTATTTCTAATTAGTTATTAACAGTGGTAATTTTTAATTATGTATACCTAGTATAATATAATTTTATTATTTGGGTTTAATAAATTAAAGAAACGTAAGGATTGCACTTGTTGTATTAACATTTAATTTATACTTAAATTTAAATGCTTATTTTATGTAGTTGATTGTTATATTTTCCAGAGATTTTTTTTTTTAATTTATAAAATCATAAAACCATTTAATATGATTCAATATGTTTAATGAATAATGATTATAAAATATAATATAAAATAGTTATTTAACAAAATTATAATATCATACAAAATTGTTGAACATTAATGATAACTTTTGTATGTAAATTAACATTTTTATCAGTTAAGATTACTAATGCTGTAATATTGCCGCTTGAAAGTTAAACAAATAATAATAATATAACATTTTTATATACCAAGCTGAGTAAAAACATAAAGAAAAAATATTCAGTATAGTTAGGTTTGATAACCAAGTTATTGATTTTACAACGACGTGTGCTTTGGTGATTTTTTTTTTTATCAAGATAACGCGGTAAAAAATATCGAGAGGAGATCATGGAAAACCGCAAAATAATAGTGAAAGAACATATAAGCAAGATTTTACATAAATCTTGACCATTTTTGGCTTGGCTCCGCTTAAAATTGTTTTTTGTGATTTATCACGGCTTTTCAGTGTAAATAATACACCAAACTTCAGTATCAGCACTTTTTAAATAATACCGTTTGCAATCCGTTATATCCATATAGAAATATTATTAATACATTATTTTTAATGAATATATACTGAAAAAATTTGAGTTTGAACAAAAAATGTATAATTCTTTGATAGTCGAGTGGGGAACTCATTTGAAAGATTCTCGCCAGATACCTTATATATTTAAGGTAAATAAGGTAGGTATATGTTTAATAATCTATAAATAAAAAAAAATGATTGTACTTATATTTATTTTTTACACTTAACTTCTGGGTAATTTTTTTTAAAAATCAATAAATAGTCTTAATAAAATTAAAGAACCATTTTTATAATTGAACGTCAATCACGTTTTTCTCGTTAATTTTATAATTTCATAAGTTTAATTAGATTAACTGATAATTTTATGAATTATGAACCATTATAAACGGCGATGTCGATAATTTGTGTATTATAATATTGTGATATATTATAAAGATTAAAGGTATTATAATCATAATAATTTTAAAACGCATAAAATCGTAGTATTTTCTATAGTGTCAAATACATGTTGAATGTTTTATAGTAGACATTTTAGAACTTAAAATTAATTTCTAGAACATATACAGTTTTACTGTGAACAATGTTCTGAAATCTTTTTGAAATTAATTTTCTGGTCAGCAATAAATTATAATTAAACTTCGTGTTATCATTATGTTAAATATATATAAAAATAGTTTAATAATTATGAAATAAAAAAAAAAAAATCTACTAACAAAATTAATAATAAAAACTTGACTTTTATTCATTTATGCATAAACAATTTCTAAACATCGGTTACCACGTGTAGCAATTTATCTCTACCGTTACTCGTTATCTATCTGCCTTACCTTCGAGTATAAATCGCACTCTCATTTATGGTGTGTGATAATTACTAATATCATACAAATTACATAACACAAAAATCGAAAAAAAATCAACAAAAAATGATGTACCCACATTGTATAATATCACGAAAATCATAACATACCTTATGGCTCCTTTGATGAAGCTCGACATGACGGCTATGCCCATGCCGCTGCCGGATACGATGAATATTTCGACGAACTCACGTTTTCGCTTAAAATATTGTGCTACCATCAGCGTGGAACAATCCCTGGTCATGCCCACTCCGATTCCTGAAACAGACGTGAAGAAAAATCATTTAAAACACTGTGTTATAAGTACGAGATGGATAATAAGTAATCAGATTTATGCGATACAAGCAAGACATTAGAGTTTAATTTATGATTAAAATATTTAATATTGTAATTTTTCAAATTAAATATTCTGTGTAACATTTAATGGTAAATAATTAATCCCAATAGCGGGTAAAGTTTTGAACCGTTTAGTAGTTTTCAAATAATTTACTTGAATAATTTATTATTATTAATTAATAGTAATTTGTTGATCTCCGTCTTTCGTAATATTATTTTGCATATCTAATACTATATCATTTAAAGTTGTTTTATGTACATATGTATAATATATTATGTATATTTACAAATATAAACTTTATATATACATTGTGATTATTTTTTTGAACAGCACTCATTATTTCATGTTTTTTAAAGTATATTTTTTCATAATTTCCGGTCAAAATAAAACACATTTTAAAATATATAAATGTATTCATAATATTTTTTATAGATATAATTTATCAAATTTTATTTTTATTTTTTTGAATGACAACGTTCATTTTTAATTTTATATTTTAAATGCTTGAAGCAGAATATTTTTTAGTTAAATATGAATCGACCAAAACTTAAAAAAACATATTAATTATTCGTCCGAATTTTTTCTTTAAAAAATATAACGATAACATTTTTTTTTTTTTTAATGTTGTATTATTACACCTGGAAATAATTATGTAAAAACGTTTATAGATTTTGAAATAATGAGTGTTGGTTGATAAAATAATCACACATAATTGTATAATAGTTCAAAGAACACGGTTAATAATAATAATAAAAAAAAAAAAGTGATTTTAGTTTCTTCACTGGTAAGTGAAATGCATTTATTACTATTTTTATAACACAGTGCCACAAATACAGATGGCGAGAAAACCGATAGTGAGTGAGAGAGAGGAGGAAGATATAATAAATAAATAATGGATTGACAGCGTATAAAAAGTACCGCGTACGTCATGTGCACAGAAGACTCACTCGGTCGTACTTTACGGTACTGCCGAAACGTGTACCCGACGAGCTCCGTCGGTTTTTGAACGTCTGTTATTATTTACTACGTGAGTAAGTCGCCCTGCGGCGCATTAAGATTTCCCGTATGCGCCTACGCCGGCTTAATAACGACGTCTCCTAAAAGGATTTTCGGTCTCTCATCTCGACGGCACGTGCGTATTATTACACCGTATTAGTCACCATCGCTGCAGATGATTCGTACGCATAAATTCCTAGGTGACGATGAAATGAACACGTGTTAGAATAAAATTATAACGATATTGTGTAAAAGTATAAGATCACGAGAAACGAAAAAATCGATTGCACACTAGAGTTTTACGAATAATATTACTGTTTTTTTTTTTTTTTTACAAGTGCGTTATTCTAACCACCACAAAGCAATATTGTTCTACAGAGCTTATATCATAATTTAGAATTCCTAACCCTCTCAAAGAAATTAGTTTTCAGGTTCTACGATAACGTTACGTAACTTATTTAGAAGTTGTAAAATTAATTTAGTGGTTAGTAACCGATTTTGGAAACATTCATAACCACAGATTAGTAATTTGCAATTTAAATCTATGGTAACGAATATTTTTTATGAATCCGTAACTAAACTGTGGTATCAATTTTGAATAAAAAATATTCTCTTGTTCGTCACTTCGATTTTCTTAAAAGTTACAAGAAAAATGTTATAGAACTCGTTTGTATAGTAAAGTCATTCGTGGTACCGTCGTTGCCAAAAAACTGTTTCTTATTTATTTATTAATTTATGATACAAGTCATAATATTTTCTATGCAAAACCCAAAAAAAAACTTATTTTGCAGTCAGTCGGTACATCAAAAACATTGAAAACCGCTATAAAACATTAATAAAAACAGCATCATTCAACATACATTAGCACGCTGGTGACGTAAGTACATCATTTTTTCACCATTTTAAGAGGTACACAGAAAATTATAAAGGAGGATATAATATTATTATTAAAAATAAAAATAAGCGTTTTATGTAATTGGACACTTAAAAAAAATAATCATAAAATGGGTACACAGCTATACGCTGTTATAATATAGTGTACTCGTACATCGTGAAACCATTAAATTTATTTAAATTTACGAACGTTTTAAAAAACGGGATTCATAAAAATGTAAGGGCGAAAAACCCTACGTGGCATCCCTTTCGCGTGGTTACATAAGCCCAACGTAACTGTAAACGAAAAATTACGACGTCCGTGATGTAAAATATAAACCAGCCTTTCCGTAAGAGATTATTATATAAAACTACGATATCGTAAAAATTTCGAGGGTCCACTGCAAACATATGACATTGTTGAATTGTTTTGGAACTTTTTAAAAGTGTGTTAGTAAATATTAACCACCGGTAGTATCGTTTTTGTATAGATATAACTTTTATTTCAATACTTAAGACCATTGTTCTTTAAAGATCAATAACAAGTAAGAAAAAAAAAACTTTAGATTTAAAGGAGTAATAAACTTTTTGCAGATTATCCCCTTAAACTTTAAATACACACATTTAAAAATTGTACCTTCGGTAATTATTACTAATAAATTAATAATTAAAAATGCTATTTTTAATTTTCTAAGTAGATACTCTAAAAAATATTAAAAGATTTCGTTTTGTATTATAAAATGAAAATTTATATTTTAATCAAAGCATGTAACAGTAAAACAAATATTGTAAAATCTATTTATTTATTTTTTTTTTTTAAGAGTTATTAATTCGTCAAATTAGGCATGGAAAAAGAATATTTACAAAATGAAAAGTGTATACACTTAAATGGATCAACTCGTATAATACAATATCATATGCATGTGCTGTTTGAATTTAAATGAAGCTATGGATATGATAGATTCGTAGATGTGCGCCCGTATAACTACTATTAGTCTGAATATTAATTGAAACTTGTACGCAATTACCAATGTGCCATGCAATTTGCATTATTAAGTTGCGCGTATTTTTATGATTTATTAAATGAACTCATTAAATTAAATCTTTTTATAATTATAGCTCGCTCTAAAGTAAAAATTCTTTAGGACGAACCTACTATATAGGTATAGGTATGTATATGCATATTATAACGACAATTTAGACATATTAATTTGGCGTAGCTACATTGGATTCAATTAATATAGTAGGTACCTAATTAATGAGTACCAATGCACTGTGAAGCGTTTTTGTACTATAGCCGAGAAATTCATCGGAATATTATGTACGGTGTTCGACAAAGAGTAATGAAACGAGATCGATAAACTTATTCTCATACGTCATTTAAACGGCTATATGCAGTTCATATTATGTACACCTTGATTTTGATATTATTTAAATATTATAATTTAATCGTTTTCTAAATTACATTCTAAGAATCAAAACCGACGTTGGTATTTTTATATACATATATATATATATACACACATTACACATATATATTATACATTTATATATTTAACTAACAGGCCAGGAGTATTCTTTTTTACCAAAATAGATCATTAATTAGTTTTCTTTATAGTTTTAAATTTTCATAAGAGTTTAACGTTAATTCAACTGCTATAATATTATAACATAAATCAACGTAATATTACAAATAGTTTACTAAACACACCAATGTAGTAACAACATACATTTATATCGGTGCCATGCAATATGATAGTCATCGAAAGTCGAGTACTTAAGTCAGAGAATATTATACATATAACACCGATCGGCATATCGAAAATTATCTATGCATGTAAGTACCTATACGATATCTGTGTGCACTTGAAGCAAACTTTCCGGTAACTTAACTTTAGTAATGATTGGATAATGATGTAGGTATATTGTATATTACTTTTTGTTTTATTTACTACTTTGATAACGAAATAATTGACTTGTATACATTATGTTGTAGAGTACACAAAACTTTGTTTTGTTGGCTGGATGTAGCATGCGATCAAACATTTTACCATTGAACTGTACCATGCTTTGCGAACAGTAGTCGCGACCATGGTTGGCAAAAGTTCAAACTTTAAACTTTTTTCGTCGTCGAAGAAGTTTTTGATAAGTCAATTAAAACAGGATTTTTATGCATGGTATTACTATATTTTTTGTCAGAGTTCGAAAACACTTTACCAATCTTCAGTATTTTTCGCAGGAATTTAAATGGATAAACGTAATAATTCAAGTTTATTTTCACTAGAGGTGTATTATCATGTATTTTCGCTCCGTTATTAAAAAAAGAAAAAAGATAAAAGAAAGGTAAATACTTTTAATAATAAGTTGAAATTATTAAAACTTGTTAAGTAATAACTATATAAATTCATTAGTAAAACACAACAGTTAATGTTTAGAATAATATTTATTAGTTTCTCATATTAGGCCATCTTTATTGACGATAATGCTTCCATCTAATAATTTTAGTTTATTTTTGTGTATTGCAAAATTAACAAGATTTTTGAAGAAAATCAACAAAAATGGTAACACTGTGAAATGCATTATATATTAGGTACTTCATAATAAAATGGATTTTCTTTAGAATTCGAATTGCATGTTTTAGACGCAAATATTATGTATACGTGTTTGTAAAAAAGAAAAATGCTAATTTTAAATTTGCGACTAGAGAAGAACTTTTTTCACATGCACAACCCATGAACACTTTTGTGTAAAAATAATAATAATAAAAAAGTTATTACAACGGTTTATTTGTTCCTTTCGACATACATATTATTATTATTGGTTTTACCACAACACCATCACTAGAACAAGTATTATAATATTATGGCATCACGTGTTCCCCACAATGCAAGTATAATAGTTCAAAAAGTGGACGGTCTCGATTTAAAAACATAAATTATTTATGTCATTCTATTTCGAGACATCGTGTCTGATGAGAATTTGTCTATTATAAAATATTAATTTGTCTGTCTACGATATAATGATATATTATGCGCGCGCTCGTGCAGGATTAACGGCGTAATAATATTATTATATATTATGGTAATTAATAATTTTATAGTCTCTCGAAAAACAATTTTATTTTTTCAAATTAAATACAGCGTACAAAGACATATAATTCGTATATATAATAACAACGGCGTTTAATCATGCTGTAACTAAGTGGTTTTTTTTTTCACTTTAATATAACATTTGAACGAAATTCAACACCCATGTGACCTAAATTCAAAGTTTTTCATTCAAACTCGGCCAGTCCCTTTAAATTACATTCAGAAGATACTTTTATTCACAAGTTATTCGTTTCGGGTGGTTCGTTTTTACTAGTGAATTCTATTTACATTCGTTATACAATCTATTGTCCGCGGCTTGGTTGTAAGTCAGGAACTACACACTGTTATAATTACGCGAAACCATCCATTATTTTTTAAATAGTCTCTTGTTCAATCATAATGATGATAAATAAAAAGAGTTTGAGTGTTTAAAATTTTATAATGGCTTAAAGATTTGCTCACTACAGAATGCGTTAACGGAGACTTGATAAATCAACATTAGCTCTGGTTTATGATAATACGCATTTGAACCAATGCAATTTAATGATAATTTTTTTTTTTGTATTTTTGTTTTTTTTTTTTTTATATGTGAATCTCGCAGACCTTTTTTAAAAAAAATACACAAACTACTGCAATCTTTGGTCTACCGATTATTTGAAGTAATTCTAAGTCCAATTTTCAAATAATTGACCTCGCCATATATTACTTTAATATATTACTTAATTCTAATCTATCTATATAATATTAGTTTTACAACATTATTCACGTTATCACTTTAAGTATTTATCAAGTTATGGTAGGTAGGTCATAATTTATTTTCAAAAACTTGAAATGTAGATTTATATTTACGTATAAAGCGTTTAAAGTTTAAATAAAAAAATGTAAATTTAAATGGAATTACTTTATTGTACACCTGAACTCAAAAGTCTTTTAAAAAAGATCTTAATCGCAAAGTAATTCTGTTTAAGATTTATTATTTGAATTATTTTTCCTTTTTAAACATACGCTACAAACATTATTGTACATTTTTTTATAACCCACATGAATAATAACTGAACTGTTCATACGCTATTATTTTAAAGCATGAATTTACAAATATTGTTTATCTTTTATTTTTATTTCTCATGCTATCAGTACTTGGATTTTGCGAGGAGTAAAACTACATAATTAACAAAATACAAACCGTGGTCACGAACTTACTTGAGTGAGGACCTCTGAAATTAAGCCACGTAAAATCCATTTATTTTTTTATAAATTGAACCATTATATTATTTGTATAGAGTTTATCTTATTTAATTTTGTACACCTTAGTGATAAAATATTTTATATTAATAGTATATAATAATTACAATAAATCAGCTGATGTATACGTCTATTATTATAAACGTATAATACATCCTTATTTGAATTCAACAATATATTATTTTTCCAGTAGATTATTGTTTTGATTTTATCGGGTCGTTTTTGGTGAAATGTCTCTCCTACATAATATATTATGTAAATTGAATCTTAAACAATTTGTTTTATGAATATGTATTGTATATATTATAATAAAAAAAAATATTTAATTGTTCTGTAAACTATTTAATTTGCATGTATATTGTTATGTAGTACAGAGATATTAGCATCGCATTTTTTTTTTTTTTTTTTGGTTTTAAAATTAAATAAATTACAACAATACGTTTTATTAATTTTAAAAATGTATAAACCATTTAATAATATTCCGAGATATCTAATTTCTATTAAGTCTTTGAAGTAAATTCTTAAAATATTTGTAAAGCGGACTAAGATTTTAGTTGGATTGTAGTGCAAAAAACAAGTTAGGTTGATTACATAATTCAACGATTATTTAACTATATATCAAAAGAAATCACCATACATAGATTTTGTACAAAATATTTTGATTTTATATCTATATTTATACTAAAATTATAAACGAAAAATGTAAAAAGCACTTACAGTGTATATATAGTATATAGTACACTTAAAAGATTTCAATGTTTCTTTCGTTTCTTGAAAAATAGTGATCTTGAATTGTTTCTTTTTACCTACCCAGTTACTATTCAGTGTTTCTTAATGTATATATATTTTTTTTAGTTTGTTATGGTCAAACATCATTTAAATTTTATATATGTATCTTAAATGTACCTACACATTAATATAGAATCTAAACAAACGTTATTCATTAATTCATAAATTAATAAAAAATATAATCCAGCCAATATGATTGCAAGAGGCAATTTATTTTAAGTCTTAACAGATATAAACGTAAACGTTTTATTATAGGATGGTGCTGAGCTGTAAAAATGCTCAATATATATTTAATAGTTTCGTTGCCAGCACAAGACTTTGTTTAACAAATCGATTACGTGAACAAAATAATATTATTTGTATATTGCGTCTAGTCTGCGATGTAGTTAATCGATACTAAAATACAAAACTGACAATGACGAGTAACGTTAAAAAGGTAAATCTATATTTGCTCATCGCTTTAAGTTCGATTTCTAAGAGCAATTTATTTTTATTTGTCCGGTTAATGTGCTGTGATTTGATCCAAGTGTCACTAGTTCTTTAAGTATAACGGTAAAATGTTTGGCTCGACAATTATTGTATAAAAAGTACTTAAAACAACTTGAATGGGAATTGCTTTTAAATGAGTTATATTTCTGATGTTCTAAATAAAAAACCGGAATTTAATTCATCAGAATCGTCACAAAAACAGTTAGTACTCAGAAAACTCAATTGTTTTAATATGCATAGTTTCCCGACACTTTTGAATCTGTTTTCTTCCTTAGTTGAAAAGTTTAAAAATTTTTGATTCGGGCAATTTAATAATAACCGGAAAAATTGGTCTGTCGCTGGGTTTTAAGATGAAAAATAACTAGAGTCAATGAAGTCATTAAAAACGTATAAAGTTTGACAGAAAGTTTGTCATTACTGGGTTTAATATAACACTACGTCTAAGTATATATATATATATATAATAAATATGGGGTTAATCGTTTAACTAGCTACTCCGTTATGTTAAATAAATTGTTGTGACCTTTGACAATATATTTTTTAACATTGGTATAATAAGAATTTATTTGAACTTTAATAATTAGTGGTCAAAAGTTTAATGCATAAAAAAATAATATAAAAATAATTTGTTTCATATTTATTGGATAGTAGTATGAAACGGAGGGTTCTAGATTTAAACATCAGCGCATCCCATCCACTAATTTTTCACATCATGCTTCCCGATCATTCAGGTAACCTATATGCTATACTCATTCTAATAGTTACCATCCAACCATCAAGACCGGTGTGTACCATAATATACTTCCTACTATTACCAAACTACCTGTATAGTGTGCACCGCACGTCGGGAATATTATCACTCACGTGTTATTAGTAATCTGACGTTATGAGTTACGTGTTAACAACAATCTGTTATTATTACTATATGATTATTATGGGTATATGGGTACATCGTGGTTATTACTCGATCACTTTAATCAGATAATGAATTGAGCGCTATTTAACGATAAATCGCATATGGTTTTCAATATTATAAAACACAATTAAAATAATAATGGCCAACCAATTTTGTTTTATTATACTTAAATTAAACATTTTTTTTTCTTTAGTACATTTAAAATAAACTATTTTTTCATAGTGTATGGCGAATCCCGTCGTGGCGGGCCAATCCAATAAACATTCAAATACTGTATAAAAATAAATACGAGATGATGTGAAATTTGTCATCCAATTAGGTGTGAATGGAAATCGGGCGTGAGTTATCGTTACGCGATGAGATATATGTAACACCGTTCATAGTTTTGTTTTAATTTTAAACAATTATTGATATTATTTTAGTTATCAACGTAGCATCACTAACCGCCAATGTACTCATTAATGTGTTTGATTTTTAATTTAGGGTTTGTTTATTTATTGTGTGATATACATTGTATACTGTATAGGTATGAATATAAATAATACTACATATACATCTTATTTTTTTTAAATATTACCAACTTTAAGACTCTATCCTCTCCAGTCTACACTGAACATTACCTACTATATACGCAGTAGGTATTTAAATCACATAGGTAATATGCTAATTATTATTTACTTAACGATTCATGTATAATATTTTAAAGAAATGTATAATTAAATATTTAAACGGAAATAATATTATATTTCATTTTATGGTAATTAATTACTAATTATCGTGAAAAAATAAACTACTATTATAGTTCTCAAATCGCCTTTTCTCCGTATTTTCTGCTTTTATTCTTATCGTATTAAATATTTTAAATATTATTATTTACGATTTACCGATTCACTTACGAGTATATTTATTATTTATCCATTCTATGATCTTTTATTCTATTGAAATGTTTTAGTGTAAGTGTGTTTTCATTCATTAACGACATTAATATATTCGAACAACAAATGTCCAAAATTTTATACATGGCGAATACAATATAAATCGTCATGAAAAAAAGACTATGGTGTTGTATTTTATTCTGTATTTATTTTAATATATTATTTTATATAACTGTTGGTTAAGCATAGTATAATACGTTATTTAAACTATCATTAAATGAATAGATAATAACATAATAGTGATAACAGATCACTGATAGCATGTAAGTGATAATTACGTATTGAAATCATAGATAATAAAGAATAATATCTGTGATTGAAATACGTATTACATCGTTCTGGTCCCGGTAACATACTCGTAAGTCGTAATAATATTATGTCAACTAAGATGGCTTATTTCGATCACGATATACAACTCACAAATAGTATTGTACTCATTAATTTTTCGTAAATATAGTAAATAAATTGAAGTTTTTTAAACAAAATATGTTGTCATTTATCTTTTCATAAAACAACCAGTTAATTATTTAAAAAAAATAATTTGTCTAACTTCTATTTGTGTATAGGTACACACATGCATAACACGATGCATTTAAGTACAAAAATAACATAACAGATTACGCTTACTACGAGCTAAAATGTATGCTACAATATGACTTCGTGTAAAAAAACATCGAAACGATAAATGTATGCACGTTTTACAATATTTATTAATCATAAAAAGCGAGGAATTAAAAAAAAAAAAAAAAAGAAAGCACTGAAACTTACCTACTTATTTTTCTATGCTCGTAAAATGTAGACTAATTTAAATTAATATATGGTGGTATAAAAATAAACAGCAGTGTTACAAAATTTTTTAGATGAATAATATCATGATGCTATCAAATAACAATTTATTATTGATAACGGTTAATAATATGATATAGTTACATACATGTAATAATTTAAATAATATTGTGGTGCACTGGTATAGCATTTTTGTTTTAATATTCATAAGCTGTCGTAGTGCGTATAATATATTTGAAAATAATAATTACGTGACTTACGAAGTGTACAAAATAGAGATTAGAAAAACATGAAGAATTTTGATGTTATATTTTATTGCATTTTGTAAAAGAACGATACATATAAATTACGTTTTTTATAGTGCCCGCATAAAGAAACATAGGAGCTTATGATGAATAAGTGTAACACGATTGCGTAATTTTATCTTTTTATCTGAAAATATCAAAAGACGACTGTGTAACAATCGAAAATTTTTTCTTTTAAATACAAAATAGTTTTTTAGAAAAACCTCAGTATTCTTTTTGATTTTTCTTTTATTATAATATTATTCATATTTACACAATAAATATAGTAATCTTAAGTACACGAATCTAAATTAATAATGATATATATTTTACCATAAAAATATAATTTAGGTACTACGAAGTCAACAAATAATTCTTATTTTTAATGATTTATTATACTATACTTGATTACGACATAATATGTTTTTAGTCATTTTTTGTTATACACTTATTTTAAAAGTACCTTATATTATTTTATTTTAGTTACATGTTTTAATTTTTTTCAATAACAATCAATAAGGAAGATTTTTCATGAATTTTTATGTAAGTAGTTGGTGCGCAATCGTTTCATACTTTTTAAGGTAATAAGGTAAAAGTGCACCATCGTGTGGTACCAAAGATGAGGAATGATCACCGAATTTAAAGATGTTGTGTTTCGTGTGACATAGAAATGTAGGTTGACGGTGACAAAAATGAAATGTATAATATAGATGCGCATGCATTAACGGTTTTAAGCGTTCGCGGTTAGATAAAGAGAAATTGACAAAGTGCCTACCTCCAATACAGCCACATAGAATATCATGAGCGCATTATGACCTACGGCGCGTACCTAGCTATTGTTGTGCAGCGCACGTGTAGTTTACATTTCCATTAATATATTATTACGATCGTTCTTATTATAATATATACATCGCGAGACGCACAATTGTTATTCAAACACATTTGCCCAGACCCACGACGTCGGTACTGTAGAAGAGAGGAAGGAGAGGAAACGAAAATAATAAAAAAAAAAAATTAAAAAACAAATGACATTAAAAGTCCTGTCGGCTCTTCTTCTTTACAGGATGATTCACCCAACATTGTAAGTTGCGCATTTTTTTCACGTTTTTATTTTATTAGCAACGAATTTATTTGAAATCGTTAACTATAATATTCAAGTATCTAAAATACTTTGATGTTTTTTATATCATGTTAAAAACTTAAAAGTACTCTGGGCTGTTCATGTACATATGTTTTTAACCAACCTTTGTTTAAAGTAAACTAAAGTTTGCTTTAGCAGATGATTTTTTTTGAAAATGTTATGCATTTAAAAAATCTAACCAACCAGTATATTTTTGGGTTAGGAATTCAATTGCCTACTAGAATACCTATTATCACAATATGTGATTCTAAATAGTTTTATGGATTATAAAATATACATTACATTTGATTTAGTAAGTAGTAAGCATATACGTACCTACTTGATGAGTTTTTAAAAAAAACATAAAATAATAATATATAACTATTATTAGTATATCAGTTAAAAACATAAAAATTACTAATTTCAGTTTTAAGTTAGATACCTATATCAAATATTAAAAAAAAATCATCTTCTTAACAATTTACAGGATAAATGGCAATTATCTTTTTTTTTTAAAAAAGTTGCTATTACTATAGTCTATAATTATAACATAATAATATTATATCGTCTCATCATATTTGAAAATATGGTCAATAGAAGGCATAGATACTCGAGAATTCCAAAAATCAGAATTCGAATAAATTTATTTGAGGAAAAAATTTCGGATGACAAGATCGGTGAATCGCCCTGTATATACGTTCACCGGGCGAAAGTAGTGACGCGTCACGGCGTGACGTGTGACACGTGAGACATATAACATAACAATAAATAATATTTCGTCATTGATTGTGTTCGAATGACTGATGTTAGGTATATTATAACAATAATATTATACACACTCTCTCGATGCGCCACGAACTGAACGTACACAATTTTTGGCCTCAACTTTTGGCGACTTTTGACGTTATATATTGTTACAGCACGCGCGTATACACGATATTGTATAATAATAATATGTTTCGTCACTGGTGACGTTTTATCGCGGTCGAGTGAGCGTGTTTCGGAAAAAAAAAATACTAACAGCATCGTGTCGTAATGATAATATCATAGGGTAAGCAATTGAATTTCGGTCACGTCTCTACGACGCCATCGCAAAGCGTAGTCCGCGTACGCAAGTCGCGTGACAAAACGGGTGAATTTTGATACTTGGATTGTTTTTCGTTTTTTTTTTTGGTTTTTTTTTTGGTTTCTTCTATTCAATGTCCACCGTCGTGGTCGGTTATGATAATGCCGACAGTAAATTATTACGATAAACCGGTGTGGCGAACGTTCTACTTAAACGGGAATCCTTTCCTTGTCGCATTTTTATTTTTACGACAAAGGAATCCTTGATCCTTTCGTCGTTTTATGAAAAATAAATATCAAACATAAGCGCACTCGTGTGTAGAATACTCATATTTTATATTATAATACAGATTGTACCGAAAACAATTTTTCGGTCTATAAAATATATTTCACTCGAAGTTAAATAAATTATTTTAATATTATTTAAGTGTGTAATGTCTAATCTCACGCGGTGGTTTATGCGATATTGCAAGAACAGTATAACATTATTTTAGCGAAATCATTAAATGGCCGTGAACGTGAAATTTAACTCTACCCTCGAAACATTAATTTATTCACAAAACGTACTGCCTTTAGGCATCAATTTGTTGAGGGACTAAATTCGCTATTATAATATATTTATATATGATAAACGAACACTTATATACAAACGACCACTGACTCATTTTTCAGTGATATATCACGACTGAATTAAAAAATGATACTTTTGAAATACACTACCTATCTGATAAATAATAAGGGCTTCATCCGCTTATGACATTCGCACCCCCAACCATCATATAAAACCCAATGCCATTGATTTAAGTATAATCTGATCGAGACACGTTAAACTTTCGTTTATTTTGTATATAGTTAGTCTCCGTCTGGACAACTCGTAACTGTGGCTCGATTTTTCTATATCTTAAACTTTCGTTTTCCTGCTAACGAAAAATTACTCGCACCGTTTTGTCTGCGTTTTACGGAGTAAAATATACATCAATGACTCACAAATGTATGGTACGATTTAAATAATATATGATATCGTTGTTATGCGCTTACCGATGACGGTGCCGTAGCTGAAGAACAATTGATGGAACTGCGTGGCGAAACTGGTGAAGAGACATCCGAGCGCGGTGATCAGGCCGCCCATGACGGCCGTCAATCTTGTGGATTTCCGCCGGCAAAACGCTATCGTCACCGGCGACAGCAAAAGCGCCACTCCCGTGGACATTGCTCCCAGCCATCCTGCGCACATAAACACATACGTTAACTTACGCATATTATACAAACACCTCGTTATTATAACCGTCGGGACATTTACATATTTTTAAATATATTATATTATTATCGTCGGCACGAGCGTAGGCAGGTAGATACGACATTATTATACGGGGCGGTACAGTTGACTGCTGCACTACACTCATTTTTCAATACAACTTTTGTACATTTTTTTTTTTTTTTTTTTTTTAAAGCGTCCGTAATATAAAGTATAATATAGTAAAGTTCAAATGTTTCAGACTACTATGTTTTTATAGGAATACATATATCTTTTTTAAAACATTACTTTTATTTATAATTTTTTAATCAGAAGTAGAATATTTTACTTAAAATTTTGATGTACGAAACATAGTAAATTGAGTTTTTCTAATATTTCATACTGACATATTATTATTATTATTGTTTGTAAACGTTTAAAATTTGTGTTCAAAAACAATACATAATTAATTTCCTTATGGACTACAACATTGAAAATGTTCACCCTGTATTAAAAGAAAGTATAAAGGTGGACAAACTAGGTAGGTAATTTCATATTAATAATATGTGAGTACGTTGGGTCAACGCCGATAATCCTGTCGGAAGGATTTGTCCGAGGTGACTGTTTAAATTCGTAACCGCTGTTGGTTTATGATATATTATCATATTAATACGCATATATTATCCTCAGAGATCAACCCGCGCGATTTTATCGACCCAGGAATCGACAAAACTTATAGACCTTACATTATATCGTATATATTTATAACACGGTTAGGGTGATCTAATTACGCTATAAATTATTTAAAGAAACACGCCTATTTCTTTATTAAGTTTACCGTAGCTGGAGGGTTTATTAACTATTAAATTAAGTTTTTATCAATACGAAACACGTCGGTTTACAATTCTAAGATAATTAATAAATGGTATGTTTGAGCTTACGGTGCTTACACTTTTTTAGTGAATTTCTTCAAACTAATCTCTGGTGTATGCCACTTTAAAAATATATGGTTATTTCGGCAAACGTCGAAAAGTCTTGAGTGTGTGTATTTATTTTGGTAAATTCTATTAAGACATGATGTGTTAATTATGTGTGGGGTGTAAAAAAAATACTTTAAACTAAGTTTATGCGGTTATTTCACACTAACCATAACAATACAGTCGACAAAGATTCGTCCCGGATAACGATAATAATACACGGTTGGTGAGTGTGTGTGTATTAGAGTGAAGCGACTTGGTTGCACTCGAAAAAAATATTTCAATAACCCGTGCTCGCCGAGTTGCCGACTGTGATTTTTATACCGGTATTTCATTATATTATGAACTACTGCGATGTCTGGTAGCGTACATTTAATGTTATGTTCGTCGTCGTAAACAGTAGCATGTCTATAATTAATATGACCGTAAAAAAAGTACCTGTTGGTAATGCGTTTTCGGTAATATTTGCGTTAAGGCCTCCGCTACGAGCGAAGATATCAAACGGTAAATTAATGCATTATATACAATAACGGAAAAAAAAATCATATAGAATAATTTGAAATTCATAAAAACGAAAAACAAGATAAAAATAATTACATAACACTATATCTCAAAGATTATAAATCTATAACTATTGTAAGTATATGGATTGTTTAAGTTTTAAAAAACCACACTGTTATTTAAAGTCGCATTAAAAAACAAATTCTCATCAAAACTCAATTCCTTCACTACTTTTTTTTTTGTAATTCCCAAAATTACATCTCTAAAAGTAATAGGTACTGTGTACATGTTCACACACTATACCACCTGCGTTCAGAACTTTAGGAGCACTTAAACTAATCGACAAATACCCCAATACCGTTGTACCTAACATAACAAACTACAATAGGAGTTAAGCAAACACTATTTTACAACAGTAAATTAAATTAATTACTTGAAATAAGTTTCTTACAATATATATAAATATATTTTTATTATAGTTATAGATTTATGAATCATCACATTTATATTTTAGAAATAAACTCTCTATTCCTAATTATTTTTAATTATAATTACACTAATTAACTTTCTGAACCACATTACTTTGAGGCATGATAAATTAAACGCCCTTGGATTTATCCCTTTTTAAGCTCAGTTAAATATAAACTACGCTCGATTTATAATAGTTATGTGGACTGTTTTTGCTAAATATAAAATACAGAGTTTAAGTTATGTACAATTATACTTGATAACTATAATATTTTATTTAACAAATGACAATTGTAAACAAAAAATAATATTCGTTTTTCAAAATTTAAAAAATGTATTTCGACGTGCACATCCTAGTGTAAGGACTACCCATACCAAATTTCAGAACCACTGACCTAGCCGTGGAAAACTTACACACATACTCGAACATTGCTTTTATATTTTATTAATGATAGGTAAATGTTATAATTATGCAAATTGTAACATATTATACCACTATTTGAACACGATAAACTATATTGTAATTTATTTTTAAACACCACTATTTTATTTAAAGAAAAACATTAACGTCAAAAATGTACACCTAACTACAGTTTACTATCGTTACTTAATTTTATATTATAAAATGTTATTCGATAAATATTATTATATCAATATTATATTATGTAGGTATCTTGTAAATATTTTATAATGGATTTTGTTTTTATTTATTAATGAAGCAAGTTAATACTAATTATAGATATTGCATAAATAAATTAACTTTTAATCACGACCGCCTTACTATAATAATATGTAATAAAATTGGATTACAATATAATGCACTATGTAATGGTCGTTTAATGCACGACCATTAAACCTCAAATTATACATTTTAATATTCTCTAATATGCTTATAATAAACGTAGGTTTATCGAGGGACTTTGAACAAATCGACTATCAAGACACACAATAGTGGGCGTAATAATATATTATAGTTTCACACGTCATATACGGTATATACCTACGTTACAATACGAAATTTATATCTAAATAACCCTTCTATAATAATATTATGTCAAGCTTGAAATCAGAATCGGGGTTTTTTTTTTGCTTTCTTTTTGATAATGACGTTTGGCTATTTCTATAATAAACTGAAAACCATGATGTCATAAAGACTGGGATTAGTACAATAATTTTATACAAATAGTAATTTTCAGAAATCAAATGGGATCTGTTTCAAATTCGAACGGAATTTTGAGAAAAAGAAAAAAATACTTTGTTTTGATCAAGCAGATTTCTATTACTATAGACTCCTATATTATTCACGATATAAATTACTAACTGAATAAGCTTGAAAACAAACTGTTCTAGAACAGAAACGATTATGACCGGTATAATAATAATATGATAGTTTCCATTTAATTTTAAAGTTTAGCCGAAACCTCTCGTTGACCCAACATTTATTGTGTACGAGATTTCATCCTAAATCCTAAATGTTAATCTCTATTAGGAATGACCCATTTGTATTCATATAGATAAACTGTTAAGATCTGACAGTTTTTCGTCAAATAAGTACGAGTTTTCAAGTTATGTTAATTTCAAGCATTTTGCATTTATTATTTGAGTAATTTTTCATTCTGTAGTTAAATACATTATAACAATAAAACCTTTTAACGAAGTATTTCAAGTACAAAGATATTATTATATCACAACTATAAAATGCACAGATAAATAGAGGGACATCGTGGTTTACAATGAGGTTATTTTCTATTCAGAATTTTGAGAGTAAAAAAATAAAATAAGGATTTACATTTTTAAAACCATTGTAAAATAAGTTAGGTAATAAATTAAATCGTTTTTGAGAATTATTAAGATATTAAAAATTTGAATTTTCACTAAAATAATTATAGTCTATACGTTATAATAATATAAATATACTGTTATAATAGTGATAAGTTTAATTTTGTTTAGGATTTTGTTCAGCTCACGGAATGTAAAAAAGTAATACCTACAATTACATTAATATCACGAACATGAATATATTATAATTAACGTAATTTTATACGAACAAATGATATGGGTACATTTATAAATATGTCTATGTGTTTATGCACATTAAATAAAAACAACCCGATGATCTTTCTTTTTATTCTTATAAAAAAATATATTTTTATCAAAGTATGAAATGTATCACATCTATATGTAGATAGTCAGATAGATAAACATAATATGGACTCATTGTGGCCACAACATTATAAACTTATAACCAACATAAACCTGTACTTGGTAGTTAGTTTCCTTTTTTAATGGACATACATTATCCCGTTCGTTCCGCGCAAAGAGTAAACGACAACGTTTAAGTAAATAAACCATAAATTCCGAGACGTTATCGAGTCAGCCGGGAAAGGGCCGCTGCAGAAGAAAAATCGCGCACCGTTAACAATAAAATGGGTATTTTACGGGATGAACAATAAACACAGTGTCAATGCACTTTTGTGTGCATCGAAAGCAATAAAGAAGACGCATAGTTTCCTAAATTACCGAAAAAATACATTCATATACACGACGAAAAATCATATATAGCAAGAGGTTTTTCTGGGTTTATTCCGTGTGTATATACGGTTTTATCGTTTTCTCCTTTCAACATTATAAAACAGATGACAAACTACGTTTTCCGCAAAACCCGTGTTTTCAACTCTAATGTACGCTTATTTATTTACTATATTATCATAACGAAAATAATATCTAAGTTACATAAATAGATAATGTTACCAAAAAATATGATAATTCGGGAATTTTCGTGATATCCTAGAATAGGCAATGTTTGATTTTTCGTATAAGAAAATCATTCGTTTAGGCAATGTTATGAATCTATATAGATAAGCATAAAATCTATTGCCAACATAAAATTTTTAAATACATTTCCAAAAGGAATTAGTGGCCAGCGTTGCTTCTCAATCGCTGCGCTCACTTAGACATTCAAAACGAAAACATCCCTTGATTTGCTATGCAACACCACCATCCTAAATAGATAATATGTATTGTATATATTATTCGATTTTAAACTTATTGTTTAATGGTATCACTTATCATTAATGCTTTCTTTTATTAGAAATTGGATAAATAAATAATAAATAATGATTAATTAATTAAATATTTTAATATTATTGCGATATTTAGCACCATTGCCCTCTTTGTTTAGGAACTAACGTCAATTACTAAATCAAGCATTGTCGTTGTTGACTAGTCATTGTCGACATTAACTGATTATCATCTTTTCCAGTAACAATAATATGGACCACTATTATGATGTCATTGTGTCTACTGATATGTCAACCTTATTGTTAATACTCTACTCGTTCGGAAATGGAAGTTTTTTATTTTGTTTGATTTAAATTATGAAGTTAAATATATTTTAACAATATACATAATATGAAGGTATTAATATTTTAAATAATTTATATCTATAAAAATAATATCATCATATTGGTTTAACACTACCTATTATTAATAAAACAAAATTTATATAATATATATATATTAATTTATGATAATGGTACCGTGTGAAAAATGGAAGTATTCATTTTAACTATTATATTTTGCGAAAATATATTTATATTACTGTAAGCTAATTGATAATATGTAATTATTGTTAATTTTAATAGGAAATATGCATAATATATAAAATTAATATATTCTTATTCATTAATGCAATTTAAATAATTTTATTGAATCGCATTAATTGGTATTATTATATAACATTGATAATTACAAATATTAATCATACAATAATATTTTACAACCATTCACGTTATATGATTAAATCCTATATGGAATATTATTAAGTTCTAAACAATTCAATTAAATAGCATTTGATAAAATATTTTAAAAGTGATAAATCTGTGCGCGTAATTTGATCACTGCAGCAACACAACGGTGACAAACGATGACCGAAGGTCGTCATAACCATAAAAAACATAATAATATATTATTTCGACGTTCGACTGAGAGGACAAAATCGTTTATGGTTCACGTTTTCAGCCAATACAATTAAATTAAAAAGTTACGGCAGAGCTCTGTTTGGGTGCATTTATTTATGTGTTAAAAAATAACAACAGAATATCACGCCCATTATCCAATGCATACACTTTATTTTTATTTTTATAGTACCTGACGCTAATAATAATAGTTTTAATTAATACAAAGCACCGAATAATTATTATTTTACATTAGTTTTGAATTGGTGTTTAATAATTAATTACAAGTATTTTTTATTAATACTCAAATAGTTTTTATTTGAATATTTTTTTTTCATATAATAAACATTTAGCCAACTTTTATTAGTTTTATTTTATAAACTTTCGCTAACGTAATATTAAATAATAATAAACTTTAAACTGTATAATTAATTACGTACAATAATATAAGTATATACAGTATACAGTCTGTAATTAATAAATTCTCAGTAGAGTTATTTTTTTTACGAAATATATAAATACAGTTTATTTCAATATTAAAATATTTATTCAAATCTAAAAATATTCTCAACCCGAATAGCAACTATTATAATATCATTAAAATTCTGCGAAATTAAAATTCAAAAACTTTAAATATTTTTACTTTTAAATTTAAATTCCACACTGTATAAAATATCCCATGGTCTAAATACTCTAAATGTAAATAAAATTTATCGAAATTCAACACAACACTATACGGAAAAAATTAATTTAGTATAAATTCCACTTCTTTATTCAATTGTTCAATTCAAAAAGAAACCAGTAAACAAGCACTATTTACATAAATCAATAAAATAATGTATAATTAGGTAATATCTAAGTAGGTTCATACAAAATTAGTAATATTATGATTGAAGTACAGAAAGATTTTATTTGGCCTTACAATGTAAACGATAAATTCAATTGTATGTTATATTACACAAACACTACATTAATTTCGTTGTATGCAAATCCCTTTTCAGCTGTGTTATCGATTAGAAATATTTTCTTTGAAATAAAATCTCTTTCTTAAAATAATTAAAGCGTGAATGGTTTTATTCAATGAAATCGAGTTCTTATTGAACTAATATATATATATATATATAAATAGATATATCATGTTGGCTAATGTATACATTTAGCAATTCAGCAGTAACAATAATGAAAAATAATCCAATACACCTAAAAAAAAATGTATATTGTACCGGAAAATGTAAAACATGGATGTCGGACAGATCATTATCGTAATGGCTATTAAAGTTAATTAAAAACAGTTAGACTTTTATTTATTCTTTTTTGACGAATATCGTAGCTGATAGATAATATAGGAGATATACTATAAAAGAGACGAATGTCTGTTGAATAAAAGACAAAAATTGTGAATTTATTTGTGACGTGAACATAATATTTGTGTTACGAAAATTTATTTCACCATAAGATTCTTATCATACCGTTATCCGTGGTTTTATTGTAACATAACCCATACACGTTTCACTTTATAAGTATGAATTTAGATCTGATATTTTTAAGTTTCTTAAAGACCGCATTATTTTAAATTACTTAGATTTGTCATTCTATTAAAGGTGTGCGATCAAATTTTTTTTTTCAAATATGAACTATTTTTTTTTTATTGTACATTGTTAAGCAGACGATTTACAAAAAAAATTCAATGTATAAAATCAAACACTAGTAGTTTTTGGGTTATTAAACCGGTATATTAAAGGTAATACTCCGTAATATCAAAGTGGTGGAAAACATGTAAACTATTTTTCAAATTATCATTAATATGATTTCATATGTTAATACATTGGCTAGGTTGATTTAAAACTTAAGTTAAATCAATGTCAATAAAAAATTGACATTTTATAGCATATAATTAGTACTATATTATACAAATCATATAATATACTATATAGTTGTGTAATAATAATATTAAATATATTTTTATGTTTTATGCTTAACCATAATAATTGAAGACTAGTTCATGTATTTTAATGAATTAGAAACTATACTTATTCGAATTTTGACTCAAATACATCCAAATGTTGAAAAAATATTATCTGGTTACATCACTAACGAGACACTCATTAAATAGTATAAAAAAAAAAAATCAAGTAAGTAATAAATAAATTCATTATTCACGGAAAATATGCGAGTGTGCATACTTGGTAAATCACCCAGAATACGTTAAGCCCTATATTATATTGTCCATTGTGCGAACACTATTATGGTATTTGCTTAATATTTCAAATTCAGTTATTTTAAGTTAGTCTTATATGTAAGTTGATGTACTCATAGATACAAGTTGTGCGTTATCGAGTTAATCAAAGCGTATAGGTAGGTTTTTTTATTATTACTTATCATCACAATCATGGTTATTATTATTGAACCGGATTTATCAAGCAACGCGTGGTGGCACCTCATAATTTCCCAGTGTCTTTAGGCTTATTTTAATAATGCGCTTAACACGAATTTGACTAGAAATTTATAGGCCTGTCGTAATAAAATACCATGTAATAACCCAAGCCATAAAATCGAAGATTGCCGAATGACAAGATTTCAAGGAGCTGTATTTTTTTTTTCTTAAGTTAAATGCTCCCAAAGTGTTTTCTATTTCTTGCGAAAGCCGTCGTTTTAAAAAAAAAGTTATTGGTTTTCTTAGTTTTTTTTTTTTTGTGGTTGTTATTTTTTTTTATTCGTTACGAGCACACTTTTATTGCTTGCAAAGTCATCCGATCGTTTATGGAATGCCGAAAAAGTTTGTGTCGAAAACAATTCTCGAGTTCTGAGTGCTGTCTATACATATTATTTATATTTTTATATTATATCTATTACGGTTATCAATTTTAATTTCCTTCTAGAGTTCCTTTATGACATTAGCCTGCAGTTTACGCACATACATACATACATATTGTGTAAATTTATAGTTGTATCTGTGTATAATGCAATCGATTTTCCCGTAGCAATTTCACAATTATTCCCATAGTTAACATTGTTTATTATTTAAAAGTTTAAGAAGTGCGGGATGGAATTGATTTAAATAAAAATAAAATCATATATATGCATTATGCATAAAAAAAAACTATATGTTTACTTATGATTCCAAGTCTATTGCAAGCAACAACCGACAGAGTAATAAATATGACAAAAATAATAACATAAATTTACCAACACATTTTAACCAATTACCAAATCTATGATTTTAATCACTTTCAACATTGAAATAGTGAAACAAATCAATATGTTTGACAAAATAAGAAAAATTTAAAGTATAAATGTATCGATTGTCGTATAATACCTAGTACCCAAATTGTAATTAATATAAATAAAAAAATAACTTAAATATTAAGGACGACTATAACGTAGGTATGATATTATATTGTAGGTATGTCATAAACTGATGTATCTAATACATTACCTAATACGAACTATGACGAAAAGGAAATATGAAAAATTAAAACTCAGATCTGCATGAATATTACAAGTTACAACATATAACTGTATAAATACTATGGAAGTACATAGTAATACTTAACTTACGAGTATAATTAGGAGTATTGGGAAAAAAAAACTCTGGGATTGACCAACGAATAAAGTTTACAGACATTACTTTCATTGAAATTATTTCAACACATCATGTGTTATTAAAGTCATTGAATTTGTCAATATTAAAGGGATTAAGAAAATACTGTAAAATAATTTTAATTTTGAAATAAATATTATATGACAACGACAAAAATCAGTTAATTCAATTAATTTAAATTCCATAAATTAGAAGGTAAATTTTTTTAAATTAGATAGTACTATAGTATTTATTTTGTGAAAATTGATGAATTTTAAATCGTTATAAATATATTCCATGTAAACTTTAACTATCGATATTTTTTACCTATCACTTACTGCTGTTAGTTCGTAGTCAGTAATGTAGTCTGTTGCAAAAAAACACAATAATGATTGCATTCAATTATCTAACGCCTGTAGCATGGTCAGGTTATTTCCGTATAAATTATTTATATTTATAATCGTTAAAGATGAAACATTATTATTATTATTATACGTGGGGGGTGGCTTTTGTTAAAAATTAAGAAATGCATTTGAAAATTGACAATCAAATAAACATTTGCATTACTGACCCGAGCACCATAGTAAACAAAATATTATTTATTATTCACAGTACGAACAATATTAATGTTTCTCATATATTTTGTATAGTATTTGATGTTAATCTTTGAATTGTAATTAATTTCCTCGCAGCAGGAAATGTTAATGGATTATACAAACAACGTCTAAAATTAAAATTTAATATTGTAAGCCAATACTTTGAAGTAGATCAACGTATCTAATAACTGTATCAACTCGTTTCAACTATTTCATTGATGATGATAATGTCTATTCGTTTTGTTGTGTATTGTAGTATTATTTTGTCGTAGTATTGTTTTTGAAATACTAATGACAGGAACGTACATTCGATTGAAACTCGCAACTATAAAAATATAATAACTGAAATAAAAAAAAAGCAACAATCTTCTTTAAACAATTTTCGATTTACTTTGAATAATTATCAGTTCGTTGAATAAGAAGATGGCCGTCGCGATACGGACGATTTATAAATAATTGCAAAACGATTTTACGCTCCCGATATTAATACATTGTATATAGGGCCATTTATCTTGGATTGGTTTTTATGGCGGTAGTGCATAAATCATTGAATATTATTATTTATTCAAAACAAAACCGTAAACAATTTTCGCATTTCACGCGTTGTACGTATAGCCCCGGAGCTAAAGTGTACATACGATAGCAGTGGCGAACGATACAACGCGTATTATGCTCGGAGAAAATATTATAATGTTTTGTGTTTAAAACAGCTAATAATCTATAATGTCTTGATGACATCGTTATATAATTATCATAAATTGCTATGAGGGATACAAGAAAAAAAAAATTGAAATTATTAAATATTTTGTTTTCGTTCGACAGTTATAATATAATAGGTACGCAATGATTAAATATTATTACCGTAGCTGATCGTTAGACGAAAATGTACGACAATAACAATATATTATCTATCTACGGTCAATCCGATAACGAGCAAAAATTAATAGCGCAATATTTGTAAATCAACGTAAATAAGCGGTTAAATGGGTTGAACGATTTTAAAGTCGATTCGCTCAACCGATTCGTGTGGTATAGGCAATAACGGTGTATATTAATCGGTTATCGCAGGTGTACCATTATATTTTAGGGCGAAGCGCAAGTACGTAGTTTTCGATAATGCCAGAACAGATTCTGAAAAATATTTTTGGTCTCTTAATCATAGATTTATTAAAAATTACTAGTCCGCCGTGAGATTGTTTCTGAAAATTTTTACTGACCCCGTCTATAATGCCTTTTTTCACACCCAAATATCAGTTAGATGATTGTTTTCGTCGGTCATTGCAAAACCAAAATCGAAAATCCTCTTCAAACCACACGCAATTGATTTTAAAAATATCGTCTGATTTTTCTATAAATTCTAGATGAGTGTGAGGTGGGGGAAATGAAATTCCGCTACTATAGTTTACGTGTCCCGGGGACTCTGCATTCTGAGCAGTGGCGTTCTAATCTCGATTTTATCGTTATATTATTTATAATAGAATTTTCACCGTGGACCACACGATAAACGCCGACGACTTTTTCGTTTTCCCTCTCACGGGTTTTATACCTAATGCAATATTATCATTTTCGTCGGTGGGTGAATCGCGCGGCAATAATATAATTTTTACAGTAGCACGCGCGCCCGCCCACCCAGCTCCGAAAGTTTTCTCCTGCTGCGGCGGTACAGTCGAAAACCCGCGACTATGTGTGATTTATGCCACCCACCGGAGGAGGTCGGAAAAACCTTTCTTCTTACGGGCCGCACGCCCGTCTATAAATGTATATAATATACACGTACAAACGTGCACGATTCGACCCTTTTACGCTGAAGATATTGCATTGTGTACATAAACACGTATCATAATATGATATAGGGTGATCCACTCCATGTATATAAGCCACTCGTTATTTCAAAAACTGTTAACGCCATTGAAAAATATTTATTATTTGATAATTTTAAGTTAAATTCTTATTGATATATAAAAATTAAATTTTGTAAAAGTGATTTATGAGTTCAAGTTTAGACGAGTGGAGTGGGTAGTGTATTTCGCAAAATGTTGGCTCATTACTCCGCTGGTCTTATCTTTAAATACTTATTAAATGTATAACTTACTGATAAGCTACTTGTCCAAAATTTGATTTTTACAGATATAAATAGATACTTCAAATAATATTTTTCTTCATGATATGAAAATAAAAATGTATAATGTAATTCAATAGTGTAAAAAACATCCAAAATTATAATTTTTTCGAATATGTTGTTTTTTAATTACTTAAAATCATGTAAAAAAAATGATTTAAAATACGTTATGGTTTTCTTATAGCTAACGTGTGTCTCACTGTTGATGTATCACCCCGTATATAATATAATAACCCGACATTTGAAAAGGAGATGACATTACGTATATTATATTATAATAATATGTGTATACATTATGTATAATATTATATAATAGGACGGTGTGTCAAATGGAACGGCGGCATGTCAATATCGTTTAGACTTTCAGAGTAAGTCTCAAGGTTCGTACACAATATAATATTATTATTATAATATTTTAGAACGAGTAAATAATGGTTTTGTCGAGAGAAAATACGTGTGTGTTATTATATGTGTGCAGCACGTCGTTACAACTTTTTTCGTTTTCGACCATACATTACGTTATAAATACGTTTCGTGTGATATATATATATATTATACGTATAAATATAATATATATTACATATATAATGTGTGTTTATATATGATGCAGAGACTTCGTTTTCCACATAAATAGTACATATAATATTGTCGGGACCATCTGCGACAGGATTTTGCGGTTTTGCGAGAGTTGGGCGTTCCGTATCATCTTAATAATAATAATATTATTATTATACATTACGAGACAACCGATAATAGTTCCAAACAGTTATATCCCGTCGTCTCCGCGATATGATTGTAACGCAGAGGGGAAAGAGAACAAATTGTATAATAATAATATATTTTATTAGCGACAACACTCTTTCCCAGAGCAATATTTTGATAGATCCGCAAGCGCTAGACTGAAGATAGCGTTAATAATTGTTCAAGACGTAAAATATATAATATTATTTTAATAACGACATCGGGAATTTCGATTGAATTCTCTTCGACAAATATTCAATACACTATAATATTCCAACTGAAAACGTAAAAATCAAATACCATCAGTGTTAAATATAAAAACACAAATTCGATTTGAAAATGTAAAAATCTCGTCACGTTGTTAAAAAGCTTAGCTTGCGATATACCCTTCCATGATCTATAAATGATTAATTGTGTCGCGTCAGATTTGGGAATTATTATTGCATCCAAGCGTGTTTGAATTGATGGCATTAAGAACTCCGAACTAATCAAAACTGGATCAATTCAAAAATATGAAAAGCCACAATTCGAATTAAGGACGTAATTATAACTGTCCGATTACATTTTTCTAGCTAGTTCCATGACGACTCACATTTTAGAGAGTCGTTCTTACATTATTTTGATGTACATTATAATATACTATACTTTTCACAAAGTACATAATCATTGAAGTTGATTAACAGCCAAATTTAATATTAAGTCGAACTTGAACAAATTGATTTCAAACAATTTCTCAGCTATTACAATAAATTAGCTCACATATTAGTATAATACTTAATACTATATATGTGTCATTACTATTTTTAACCGCATTAAATAATATTATTATCATTTAATTTGTAATATAAACGAATTATTATACCGACGAAAAATGTATGATTGTCATTTTTAATTACAATATTAATTGTAGATACCTATAACTATAATATCGAACATAGTACTTGCGTTGATTTATTAAAATATGTCGATAATCCGTAACTACATCGAAGGTTATATTATATCAACGATGTCCACCTAAAATAATTAACATTATATCGATCTAGAATAAGCGCCTGACGGATTAGTGTCAAGCTGGAAGATTTAAACAACTGAACGTTATTTCTAGGATGAGCTAAGTTTAGTTACATTAACAACTAACTACTACTACTTTATATTAGTAATATAACTATATATTTATATGTATAAGTACAACGTAGCCATATGCGTTCTAGATAAATCTTATCTCAGAGTTTGGGGTCAAATTTACGTTTTGGCTCTAAAATCTAAGCTAATACTAAATTCTTCTTTTTAACTGTGTTATACTGTTAAGTTTTAGTGTTTTCCACGTAACTGCATTTGAAATTGTAACATTGCATCGTTGTCTGCAGTTAAGATTGTGTATGCGCTGAAGGAGTTTTATTGAAGTCCCAGACGAAACTATTTTCATTAGTTTCTATTTCTGTTGTGTGGATAATTTTACGTTCCAAGTGATTAAACGGGATTAAGCATAATTTATAAAAATTTAATTTGTACTGTAGATACAGTAAAATAGTTTTAAAAAAATATGGTAAAATACCAGCACAATTATACAGAAATAACTATTAGAGGTACGTTATACGATACTTTTTAAATAGTACTAAACATTTTATTTTTTTTATTTTTAAATCTGACACTTTCCAACAATCGTCGAAAAACGATTTCATACAAATACCAATAAAATATCGATTGACTACCGAGTGGAGGAACCAAGATCAAAATAGGTATTGTATTAAAATTTTCTCTCCGATAATAATAATCTCCGTAATTTCTCGTTGTAATATAATAATATACGATTATTACGTGTTATATATACGTATAATGTATACACTCTTGCATACGTGTTGGCAAGCGTTCTTAATACGATAAAATGGAAACGTCATGTTCCCTTGATATATTAATTTATTAGTACCTAATAAAAATTCCGCGTCGGAATATTATTATGTTGTCGTATACAATATTCAGAGCCCACGACGACGCCCGGTATTACTATATGTATACACATATTATACAGTCGTCGTCAGTGGGCAGAAGTATAATAACATACGAATCGTAGATAATATTCACACGTATTCTACTACATTTATGCGTGTACACATACGAATGATATATATCGGCGTGTTATTAAAACAAAAATATGCCGAAATGAGCCGGCCGCGTATAATAGTAATGGTTACAAACGAAATTAATGGATTCGACGGGAAACGGTTTAGGCTTCGGAATTGATTAACGTCCGCCCGAAAGTCGACGAAAAGCGTTTTGTCAGCGTCGTTTACACCGCGGCGCGTCTTAATAATAATAATAATATTCCAGACGTTCGTTCCGAACCCGCGGGGTTCTCTCGCATCGCCCCCGTCGTAGATCGTCGATATTATAATATTTGTTACACAGTCGAAATAATCACGACTGTGGGCAATGCAATTATTCCTCGCCGGTCGAGAAATATATACGCGCGTGCCGTGTTCGATTTAATCATGTCGATGGAACACATCGTTACCCGTCGATTCGCGGTTAATCATTCGGTGTACCGCCGTCGTCGTTGGGCCGAAATAAATGGGTGCTAAATAGCTGTTTGAAAAATCGGTTCGAGACAGCGCGCCAGTAAGTGTATATTATACGAGTCTATAATATATTATTGTACACATTATACGGGTTAGGTATTCTCGACCGATCGATGCAACCAACAATATAATAATAATATGATAAATTAAATAGAATAATATTCTACAGGGTGATTTTCCAAACACGCACTCGCCGCCTCTTTCTTCTCCAATAAAATCTGATTCATGGAACTTTTAAAATATATACTTTAAGGCCATATTTTAAAATTCTTGAAATTGTTTTTTTGGTACTATACTTAAGGAGTGTACTGTAGAAATATAAACTTCTGTTTTTTTTTTCTTCAAATTATGACATCCTTTACTGATCACTGTAAATTATTAATGTTGCAATATACTTATTAATAATAACAATTTTTAACACCAAAATTTCCTTAATATGTACCATATATTATAATACACAATATTATATTTGAATAATTTTTTAAAAATTATTGAATTATAATAAATAGTTACTAGGTATTAGATATTGTATTATGCTTTTTGTATTTTTTCAATCATTTTTAAGGACTTTTTTCCTTAATATAATTAGGTAGTGTAAGATCTAAGAATTTTGAAATATGGATCTTTAAATAAATTCATTATTAAATGAAAAAATGGGTGTGAGCAGCTTGATGAATCATCATTCACTTATTATGTTATAATGGGCGCTGTACTTAATCGTTAGATACACCGTGGAATTTGCTATCGTTAGAGAATATATTTTAAATTTTGGATCGTGAAAGTTCAACAAAATCACCTTAATTATTTGAGTGTAATGCAGTGTATAAAACATAATACATTAAGTAGTATGAAATAGCTCAATGTTTCCCAACTTATGGGTCGCGAATATTTTTTTTATGGGTTAGATTTAATAATTGATTAAATATAATATGTAAATAATTTTAGCCATACATTATAATGATTAATTTATGTTTTATTTGATATCTCGATACGTATAATATACTAAATATATAAGACATAATAAAAAATTTTATTTCATAACAAAAGTGATAACATTCGTGATGAGGACGCTGGGGTTGACGGCAGCGCCAGCAACGGACTAGGGAGTAGTTGTTCGAATCAGATATTTCATACTACTATATTAATATTATGTGGAATAGTAAGAAACACTTGCAGTCCATACAAAAATTAATCAATTCAGTACCACACAGAGTATTAATGAGGTTAACGAATCTGAATAAAAAGATACCACTGAGTTAATGCAGTAAAAACAAGTGCAACGTTGTAGATTTAAAATTGTTCATATTATTATTTTTAATAATTCACATTTTCAAATAAAATTAAAATTAGTTAACCGTTATTTTATGAACATATTTTCGTGGTTTTAAACAGTAGAAATAACGTTGCGCTGATTTTGGTTGGTATTACATTATTATATATAATACATATTTGTAATAATGAAAATGGTTCGTTCACAATTGTGTCATTCGCACTCGTAATTTACCTCACCTACCTGTCAGCGACCGACTTCGTACCTATATAGCAAAGTAAATGTTCGTGTGGAAATTTAATTGTAAATCACCTGTTATCTATAAATTACATTTAAACAACCATGTTTCAGCTATATGGTAAATATATTCACATAATATAAATAAATATTATTAATATTCTATATTAATTATAATCTAAATATAGGTATTTATAAAAGCAACAGATCGATTATTCTGTTATTTTGTCAAAAATTCGGGTAAAATATTATTAAAAAAACGTTCGTACATACATTCGGCTAAAACAGTTGGTTTTTATCGTAATCAACTCATCGCATAAAACGCACACTACCGTACATGGTATTTTAGAATAACATGTTGGAAATTAAAACTATAATCGCGCTTTTCTTTGCTCAATATAGTCAGAATTTATGAACGTGGATAGTTGTTTTATAAAGCAGGGGGTTTAAATTGTGAACCTGGCCTATATTTATGATATCAGTGACGTTAAATTTCTGTTTGTTCCAGAAAAGGTAATAGGTATGTGGGAAAATATATTTAATTCAAATCATCGCCGCAGCTGTGTCTCACACTGTTTTAATCTATTGGTCCGTCGTAATAATAGAACATGATACAAAAAGAGTACGCACGGATATGATATAATATATTATTATAAATATACCTACGTGTGTGGTTGATCCATGTTTTTTTATCGGAAAGCGTAATACTAAGTCTGAGCAGCAGCAATGTACCACGCGTGTGATGATTATTTCAATAATCGAAACAAAATAACATTATGACGACAGGTCGTCTACACTTCCATCCATCCCACCGCCCACAATATCACCCTTCCACCCACCAGAAGACTTTACGAACACCTTGAAGCCATATCACAAGACCATTTAATTTCAACGTCGTTTTTTTAAGTTATACCATTAGTTATTTTAAGTTATAGCATTTTACGTTACGAAATGTTGATATAATATTATTATAATATACATTAGGTTGGACATTATTTCGGTACGATGATTCTTATTTTTTCTCTCGTCCATTAATATCCTTTGTACTTTGGAACTTAACATTTTCACGATCTTATCAACGACCTACCAGATGAGAAATTATTAGTTTTTACTCTCAGAAATCGTAAGATATGATGAGGCTAAAAAAAGTAATCTATAGTTATAATAAAATTATATTTTTTATAATGTGTTTTGTATTTATCAATTATCTGTGAACTATTCACAACGGTCATTCATTAGTTATTTCGATTCTTTCGGTACTAAATATAATTTAAGGTTTTTTTTTTTATTATTATTATTTAATTAATTGTATTATAATACTTAATGTTTGTACAATGTGGCAATAACAATATAAATTATATTTAGTATTAGTTATAATTCGTGTGGTTACCAGTTGGTTTTCGTGATCTTCTAGAATATATCATGAGACAGGCGTGATTTTAATATAATATGATAGTTAGTAATATTATAATACAATATATTATACTGATAAAAAAATATACGCATTTCGATAATTCTGTAAATCTATTGGAATATAATACCTATACATGTAGATATAATGTATACTGACTACGAATTTACGTTGTGTATTGATCGCAAGTTTTACGTGAATTTCAGTTATATAATAATATTACAATTAATAAGCGTGGGCGACCGGTAATCTGTACCTACAATGTTTGTTTTAGAACACGGCTGAATGACGTACAGACGCGCGTTAAAGTCCCGTACACAATATTATATATTATAATATAATATGAATATTTCAACAAGTTAAAGTATAGAACGTGTGTCTGAGTAATGGTATGGTAATTGATATACTCATTTCACATGATAATACTCTCTTAAAATGTCAGATAGATACATTATGTCGTTTTAAAAAGAAAAATATTATTTTAATAATCTATCATAAAATATATAAATCAACTTAAACATTAATACAATAATCATAAATATTATATTATATTACACTCATAATGTTCAAATGTATTCCATGTTTTTATTTAATTTTATATTTTGCATCGTTACAACATAGCACTAATAGTAGGTATCTAATATATTTCATTATTAGATAACTATTTTTTTTTATTTGGTGATTACTTTTATGGAGAAATAATAATATTTTAACTCTGGAATAACTATTTTAAAATAATTAATTGATTTCTTTTAAAAAATATTTGGGAAAATATGAATATTAATTTATATTCTAACACATAATGTGATGAATATTGTTTAACACCTAAATTATAATTTTTATGCAAAACGGTTGTCTTTGAATTTTATGTCTGAATCGTGAAGATTATACATTTTTACTTTTGTGTAACCACTTTTATGAATCGTAAATTTCTGACCAGTAGGTATAATTAAAACATTTTTTGCGCACGTAACGTCAATTGAATTACGTGTTTCTTGCCGGATTTAAACGAAAAATTCCAGCCAAAAAGAAAAATCTTGGCTATTACTTAAAATTGATCTTCAAAGATAAACTCATTAATAATTTTAAAATTACTTCAATAAACATAATTAACACCATAAGTTTATAACTATATAATGCTACGCTGCAGGGGAGTGAATAACCAAGTTTACAGGCTATTAAGATTAACTGTATAATATATATATTATATATTATTTTATCCATAAAACTATTACTATTGGCTATCTAAATTTTAAAAAAAACCGTTGTGTTTTAGTATGAAAAGGAAGAACTTTATTGCTAAATCGACAGTTCTAACAATTCTAAGCATGTGAAATCGAGAAGGGGGGGGTGTGCGTATATAATGCATATTATAGCCATCAAAGCGAGAACTAAATCAACCAGTAGTGGGATACATCACAAAACTAAACGGAAGCCTGCAATTCAGTTTACCTTAATAATATTTATTTTTCAATCGGGAATCAATTAGGCCAATTGGAGACGAAATCGGTTACAGTGGTGATAATCTGTTCTGACGGATCCATAGACGTGAATATGGAGTTATAAATGTTCATTATGCGTATGAGGTAGATAGTCAGGTAGACTCGGCAAAAAAAAAAATAAATATATATGTAACGATTTCAAACAGCAAAACAAAACGGCCTAGATAAATACATATACGTTTTTTTAACGACTCACGACTGACATAATAACCCGCTATCAAACGGCGCCGCCCTCGGTATCGTATATCTGCACCACTGGGATACGTAATATTATTATTACTATTATCGTGTCCCCCGAGCTGTTTACGCATGCATGTATATATATTTTTTAAACGGGTTACGATATCATTTTTGTTTTCGTGGTTTTTTTTACGTCCGTTTCCTCCGCTCTTGTTTGTACACCCGACGGCCCGCGTTGCTCGTTAGCGGCCGACAAATAAGATAATAATTACTCGAAACGTTTTAATCTATCTGCCGGTTTTACACACACGCACACACAAACGCGTATACCCAGGCAAATTAAAACATATACATATCTAACAATACTTGAATAGATCGAATATTTTTTTCGTCTAATATCCCAATGTCATAACTCGTAATAATATATTAATAATTATTTATTATTATTATTTAGTCGTTTTTACCAGCTGTACATAACCGGTACCTGAAATACAATGGAACAGCCGCGGGCTGTACGGAAACGAGTTGATTAGGGTAAATATTTTAAGGGGTGGGTGTACCGTTTAAGACTATCGGATCAGTCCATATCTCTCGCCTAATTCATATACTGTATTAAACATTTCACTTATCGCGTTCAAATCACGGATCACCAAGTGTCATCGACAATATTCATCATAGAAATAATATCTAGGACTGTGATTTTAACGCTCTAAAAAATATATAATATGAAAATGCCTAGGAATTCTCAACACGAACACTGTACAAATGCTTTTAAAAATGTATTTCTCACACCATTTAAAAATATATGAATGTAGACGTATTGAACATTTTCAAACACACCTATTTTTTTTTTTAAGATGACAATAAAATAGAAGTATCGCTTCTTTACAAATAGTATTACTCCATATGTCAACAACGATCGACAAGTATTGCATTATGTCTACTAAACGTTATATCACACTACTATAATAATATCTACCCTTAATACCAATATTATGTACAAGTTTCCTTTAAAATTTTATTTACGTTCACTTCAAAAATTATATTTTAAGAATATTATGAAAACTTGAGAATGTTCTGAAAAGTTCAATTTGTTAAAACAACATAATTTAAATAATCGGAAAAAATAAAAGCCCTAAAATACGTTGTCCAACTGTAGAGATGCGCTTTAGCTGGAAATCGCTAGAAAAAAATTACATTGCATCAAAATCCTGACCGTAATTATTACTATCTTTGACATACGGTGACGATTGACGACGACGACATCGAATGTATATAGTCTGGAGGAGGGGGATAATATTTCAGCGATCGTTACCATCGAAATATGGTACTTAGGCATATCTGTCCTTATACAGATCTGACAGTATAGTTTTTGTGGTTTTGTCTACGGTCGCGTATGCGTACACACACAAACGTGTCACACATATTATAATATACATTTTTACATATAGAAGGTTCGGCGTTTGTAGAAAGGCATAATACTATCATATTATTATAATAGTGTTATGTATTACAATAATAATAAGCAAATCATTATTATATGTGTATGTGTGTGTGTGTGTACACTGTACGCACACACGGACGTATGCTTATATTATTATTATTACTAATATTACTGTAATCGTTATTATAATATTTTATAAAGGAGGCAAGAGAATAAAAAAATGTATACCTAACCTATGCGTTATAATAGTCTTATAATGGTATTAATAATAATATGTGTGTAATGTAAATTCGGCCAATTATTAAGAGTGCCGAGATGTAGGCTGCTGATATTTGACACCGTATTATAATATTATATAGGTATGTGTATACGGTGGAGAAACTGGTCCATCCCGAGGGGATTTTCGCTTCTGCGGTTGCTCGGCATTTCAGGTTTCTTTTCCCATATATACATACAATACCTATGTATTACGCGCATATATGCATATAACTATACTGCTACATGTGCATCTTATATACGCAACTATAATATATCATAATAATAATAGTAATACTCCGCTGAAACAGCGGTCGCGTTGACGAAATGTCGTGTTCTTGCGGACGCGTGTCTGATGCTGCTGGGCGACGACCATTGGGCGTACGGCTCGATGACGATCTATATTATTATAATAATAATATATAATATTATGCGCTCGCACAAAGACAATGGGTGCAGCATAATATACGTCCTTCGCCATATGTTACAATAATTATCATGCCTACTGCATAATATTACTCTACATCTTCGGAGATGTAGAAATTACCGGTAAAATGTTTTTGTAAATTAATCGGCGAACACTTCTGCAGGCGGCGTAATTATTTTTCTTAAAAATATTTTAAACAAGCTATTATTCCGTGCAGAGGCACCTATATTATGGTAAATTCCTTACAATTTAAATTGACTTGGATTCTGATATTATTTTAATTAAAAAAAAAATAAGAAAAAACTTTATCACAACAGTGTAGAAACATATTTGTATACGTAAAATGTATCACCGGATTTTAACGATAGTAAAACAAACACAATTTATTTTTAATTGTAAAATTTACCGAGTTTACGTCTCTAAAATATATTATAGGATTATGCTGTACCGCATTTCACGGGTCACTGGTTAAAGTTTTTTCGTTGATTTTTGAGTTCGTCCATTGCAATTTTTTTTTTTTTTCATTATAATATAACTTAAAATAATCATGAAAATTATATACGACCCGCTGCGAACCGTCAAAAATAACTGATTTCGACGTGCCACGTGGCAACCGGCGGCATCCGTCGTCATAATATATATCATGATGGTAGGTACATATATTATTATGAACAGTATATTATATAGTTCTCCGGAGCGAGAGAAAACGAATACGACGACGTTTTTGCACGGACCACCGTTAATTAAACACGCCGTACTGGGCCGCGAAATTAAGGCACACGCTACGACCGTCGAGTACTCAAGCGTACACGGCGGCAGACGAAACGAAAAAAAAAATAAGAACGATATTAATACAATGTTTCGTCCGAAAATCCAATTAAAATCATTACGTGCCTGAGATAATTTTTTTCATTCGCCAGACGTGGACTTATTAAAGTTCGTATACGATATATTCGATATTTGCTTTGACATAAATAAAATGCACATAAGTTATCGGTTAAGTTACGGGCTTCCCTCTTACGACTGTACAATGTGTACAATTATACATTCGTTTTGTTTTGTATTTTTTATATATATATATATACACATACAGATAAGAAAAAATATTACAGGAGAACATAAATATACAAGTCGTGATAAAAACAACAAAAATATATTTTATTTACCCAGTTACGATCTCTCAGATAAATACATACAACGGCGTCTGAGTCGTAGTCAATACGTGTTTTTGTATTTTATAACTATTATTATTCTTACTTTTTTTATTTATATTTTATATAATCGTTTAGCTTATATATTATTATAATTAAAAATTATTTGAAATAAAAATATATACATTGTGCAAAATTATAAGATGATTATATTTTTAATTTATTTTTATGAAATGGTTAAAAACATATTATAACCATGATAAATAAAAATTGTTTTGTATAAAATTATTGTTTTTGTTTTTAAGTTACTATTTTTAATTTATTTCACTATTATTAGTATAGTAAAAAATATTTAACATTATATATTATGCAAAAATAGTTTGATGTAACTTATACAAATGTTTATGAATCAACATTTGTTGATATAATTTTTTTTAAAACTGATTATATAGAATATTGGTTATTGTTATTAGTAGTATGAAATTGTTTATTATCAGTATTCACAAATAATCTATTCTCTTCTTTAGACGCTCTAGCTTAATTTGTTTCCATTTGGCTGAATTTATTCTTGTTTGAAAAATGTGTTTTATAAAGGTGAGATAAATTGTTTTCCGTTTAAATTTGTGATACATCCCACACTAGTTGAGTTAACTCTTGGTTTTTGCAGTTAGTTCAAGTATCTACACTACATTCTCATTTTATTTTAAAGTTTTATAACCTTATTAGGACTGTCGACCTGGATATAAGGTAATTATAGTTAAAACAGCGAGTTAGTGCTTATTGAATTTGAAGATAACTAATTATCAATTATATAAAAATAAATTTAAATTAAAGTAATAATTGATAACTTGCATTTAAAACTTAAAATTATTGAGGTGATAGTTTGAAGCAAACTTTCTTTGAACATTTTAATCGTGTAAGTGTTCTATTAACGTATTCTTTCATAAATTCAGTTTTTCAAATATAAACTACCTAAAACTCCTCACGAGGTCGCTCATATACTAGCATATTATACCTATTACTATGAAAATATATCCCAATGTAATGACTAAATCTATATATTTCATGAATAAATATAAAAAAATAACTATTTGAGATACAGCATATATTAACTAAAATTTTCATAAATTTGTATAAATTAACATAATAAAATTTAACAAGTTCCTGAATAAAGACGTACATATATACACTCTAGGAATAAATATGTGAAATAACATACATCTAGGTGTCATCACCTTTAATTTTCCATTATTACCCGTCGAGGGCCATCGCGTGATCAGCGTTAATCATACCTATAGGTAGTAATAATTGACCAATCATGGGTCAAGCACTGATTAATTATCGATAATTATTCAATTTTAGATTGAATGTCTGTAATTTAATGGTGACTATTCCACTTAATCCACAAATTTCAAGTTAAGGATTAGACATAGTGATATTTATCATCGCTAATATTTCATCTTAAAATTACGGTTTAATTGATAAATTATAGATTAAAAATGAAGCCATTGGTCACAATTTAGTCAATTAGTATGTCAATTATAAGGATGTGTCTCTTATAGGATTAATTACTATATAGGTTTGAGAGGATCCAAAACTGCATACTACTTTAATAAAGACCCTATCGGTTCACACTGCACGGTATAAAAATAAAATCATCAATGTGACTTTACACTTAATTGTATTTTCTATTTAATTCCAGGATTTAATATTATCTGAATACTGTGAAAAAATATCTTTAGAATATACCATTTTACCAGGTGTTACAGTAAAATTGAAAAATACTCAACTTACGACGGTCAAACGGTTATCAATTAATATTTGTTACTATGCCGATAAAATGTTTAAAATATTAATAGTAACACTGGCTAACCTCTAACTAGATTCTAAAAATGTAGCTAATAATGTAAATAAGATATTATTATGGATGGCACGATAATGTGTAAAAGGCACCTTCACTGCTGTGGATTTCGGCATGTCGTGTTAGCCAGCCGCAGCACTCGCGCGCGATGCGCCTATATATGTAACATGCATAATATTATTACCTGTTATACGACCGATACGTGCTCTCTAGCCTATATAGGTCAATTATACGGTTTTCAATAGAAAAATCTGTGTCGGTATATATTATTAATATTATGAATTATGTGTGTGTGTGTGCACGTTGGCAAAAAGCAAAGTCGTATAAATGTGGTGCTGAGGTTTGTCCGATGGCGGGTCACCGCGTGAAATACACCGGATCCGAAAGGTTTTCACCCTCTCTGCTAGTACTGTGTAGGGAGAGGAAAGGTTGGTTGTGCTGACCCTCCCTCCTCATGCCCTGTTAATAATTTAAACGATACGACCGGGCGACCGGCCAGCGTCTGCGATGATTTGCGATATTTCCCGGTCGGATGACGGCTAGTCGGTGCCCGGGTAAAGGGCACATATTATTATTATTATTATTTTATAGATCCCTTTCGATATATTCAACTTAACTTTCTGGTTTTCCACGCGTGTTTCGTACGAATAATATTATATATATATATATTTTTTAAACACACATTCGCGCATGCGAAATCGACGAAATTATAACCGAAGTAACCCCGTGAAATGGCCGAAGAATATATTTATTATCTATGAGTATAACTTCTATGTATATATATATATTATAGTATACATATATAATATGAGTACAAATATAAACGAAAAATAAGTCAAACGTTGTAAAGAGCAATAAAAAAATTAAAATATACCAGTATAATATAATATATACATATGTTTATATTTATATTATTTATGCACAGGGTAATATGGTACATAACAATATTATAACTTTCGAATAACACCTCCATGCACTCCACGTCGTATTCGTTATACATATTTTATGTACTATAATAACGCTTATAATGTCTCAGAATGAATATTAACAAATCACCTCAGGGCGTAGTATTATTATTTACTTGTTTATTCGATAGATTTAATTGTTATGGCTGGTACTGCCGTGATGTGATTAAAACTATGGAAATTATTTTATAATTGTACACTTTGAAAATCGAACAACAAAAAAAAAAAACACTAAATCTCCAAACAAAGCAACACTGCTCTAGAATTATCTGATTATGATGTTTTTTTTTCTATATCGATAAATTTATGAACATAATAATATTTTACCGAATAGAACATTTAAAACGGTTTACTATACAAAGAACATATTACATTCTTAAAAAATCAGTCAAAGCTTGTTTATAAATATAGTAGGGTTGTAGGGTAGTAGGTATACTTAAAACCATATTTCACGATTATGTTTTTTTCTTTATTTATTTTTTAGTTTTAGTTTGAATCAGTTAGGTATCGACCGTTCTTTCAATAATGCGTATATATACACAATTTCTATGAAAATCCAAGATGTACACATTGTGTACATGTTATTTTAATGTCCTTTATAGTTCGATATTAATGTAAAACTAGGTATAAAACGACTTTTTTTTTTTTTTTTTTTAATTAAAATAAATAAATAACATATTTCTAAACCGATATAGAGATAACGTCTTAGGTTCAGTAAACGTTAAATAAATTAAGATAATAATAAGTACAAAATATTATATCATAATTCATGACATATTGAGCTAACTTTAAAACAGATTATACATGTAGGTTACAATATAAATGTGTTTTTTTTTTCAAACACATCCACTTACCGGACTTACATTGTATATTTATATGGAATTCACTAATGTTTTTAAAAACATTTCACACTTTACGATAATATCTTTATAAATGTATTTTACAGAAATCGGTGTAGTTGTTTATTTGCCAGCCGTGTAATACACTCCGAGGGAAAGGCACACGCGAGTGCCTATAACTTGTGCGAAAATACTTTATAATCGTACAATAAAAGTTTTTACTAACTTATTGTCTACAAACGTTTTTATAATCCATTTAATGTCCCCGTTTCACATTTTTATATTGTTTATAAGATTTTATCCAATCCGTTAGAAAATTAGCTACGATTAAAACTTAACAGATTATTATACTAGTATAAAATATAATAGAATAGACAAACGATATCTTTGTTATAATCGGATTACTCGATCACACTTTTGACTCAACCAAGGAAATGGATAAATAATTGAATGAGAATAGAAAATGTGTTAAAAGATCAAATCTAAAAGCCCAGCTTAAAATTACTGTGAGTTAATTTATTAAGAAAAAAGAGAGGAAACAGTCGAAAATTCAAAATGTTATACGAAGAAGACAATAGTGTATTACGTAGTCGATATAATCAACAAATTGTCTATGATGAATTGACGTTGCTCTTTCAAAAAAAAAAAAAATATACCATTACGTTGACTAAACCATTACTTCGACTAATATTCATCGTTTAAATTATATTCTATAAGCTATGACGTGTTATTTAATTTTTAAAATAAATAAAAATAATTGCATTGAAATGATTATTATAATGTTAATAATATTATTATTATTATAAATTGTGTAATCGTTAAATAAAATATAAAGTCAAATATTAAATATAGATTACGAAAATAATTAAAAATAGAAATGATTAATAGCTATGAATTATTTGAATTAATAGAAAAAAATGAATTGATATATTTTAGTGTAATTTAGTGTAAATTTGTACGAAATATGTCAGTTTTCAAAAGTACAACTGATTGAAAAAAAGAAATAATATAGTTAATATTAGTACAGTTTATAAAATAAATTACACTAGTCTGGAAAAATCAATTCCAGACTAGTAACGAAAAGTCAAAACCATATTTTTGATGATAATATAGTAAATTCGTTAAAAATTATTATTAATTGAATATTAAAATATTTAGTCATCCATCAAATTCACCTCCGATATAATATCATAGATAGATATTTTAAGGTAAAAAAATTCCACAAAATGATTAAAATAAAATAAATAATTGCTGAGTCCATTAAATCATTTATCACAATTTTCAATATTATTATACTAAAATAATTTTAATTTAATTAAAAATGCTTCGATAATAATAATAATAGTTGTAAGTCCATGTTTCATGATCGTATGTAATATTCTACTATTATATTAAATGAAGGCACGTATTTTTGCAGAAGTATACACCTATGTACCCAAAACATAATTTTTTTTTTTTTATTAAAATCTTTTTACGAAAGAAGAATATTCTTACAAAATTAGGATAGCAGCATTTTAAATTTTAAATTAATGATTTTCAAATATCGAGTTTACTACTTTTATTTAAAAGGGATTTAAAAGGGGTCTGAAGAAGAAAATGTGCTCAAAACAAGATTGAAAACCGTTGGTCACAAATGGCTGCATCGTTGTAATATTGTCCATACAACTGTATTCTTCGTTTTTGGAAAATGTTTAACTCTCAAAAATAATACTGTTTCACACATATAGAAACATACTATAATAATAATAATAACAATAATGATAATAATAATAATAGATAATTTACATTAAACACGTACAAGCAGATTTCGGGTATATATATATATAATTATATTTAGTTTATAATTTTTTCTAGCTGTGTCTAAATTGCATTCGAATATATTGGATTCAGGACAAAACGTTCACATAGTAAAATTTAATATAATACGCGTTCTCTTCATTTGTATGTAATATCATATATTATGAAGACATAGGATTTGTGGTTTTGTGGTAAATAGACGCGCACACGGATTACCGTACTTAACGAACTTCTATTGCTAGATCTATTATGCCAGTCGCCTAAGCACAAAAAAAAAATAAAACCGACAATAGAAAACTAAAATAAAAGAAAAAAAAGAATGGTTAAATACAGTCTAAGAAATTATTTACAGAAAAATCTAACGGAATCCGACCATATATAGAGTATAACAGATTGCTACATATCGTATTATAATACAACTCGCGGTAGTTGAGAAGAAGAAAAATAAAAAATGAAATAATATTATATGTTTCGTACGTCATACTCGATGGTTGACTTAAAGTAATGCAATATTTTTTTCTAATGGCATTTATAAAATATTTACATTATATAGTATATAATAATTAATAAGCATTTTAAATTGTTATTAATAATAGGTACCTACTAAAGGTACTTATACTTTTTTCAACAGTAGTTATAATATTTTTAGCAATAGTACATATAACTATAAAGTTATAAATGTTATATTTTATTTATATGCTTAATAACTATACAATTATTTAATACTTTAATATGGACAATGAATATTAATAATTGTTTATCATTTAGTTACTTTATTAACTTTTAAAAATACTAAAATATTAAGACTACAAAATACAGAAGTATCGTCAGTGAATGACTTTTCAACTTATTAAGTTTGCAAGCACCAAATTTTAACATAATCGTTTAAGATCCTTATTATAGGTACTTTGAATGAAAATAAGAAAATAGAAATAAAAATCACCTAGTATATATTTAGCGTTGACAAAATATTTATGTTGATGGAGTGTGTGTTATTGTACAGTATGTGAAAATTATAACAATAGCTAAATATTGGATTTTTATTAGTGCTTAAAACAATGATTTTTTTTACGTGTAAAAATATATAGATAATATTAAAAAAATATAATCATAAATGTTTATTTTCTGGCTGAAAAAACAATCAAACGTGCAACCACAGAGATGAGTTTATTTCGACATTACAGTGTATAAACATATATCAGTTTAAGTCTATTCATAAGAGTGTAATTTGTACAATATAATATTTTTCTTTCCAACTCGTGTTCAACAAACAAGAAAAAATTGCTAATTTTTATATTTAGGTTTGCATATTTTCTGTGAAATTAAAAATAAACGCAAATGCACAATAAAAAACGATTGAAGCCAGTTGATAAACCGTACGTATTTTATAATAGTTTAACATCTTCGTTCAATAAATACATATTATACCTCAAACTTTGATTATCCAAAATCCCCAACAGTTAAAATGTATTCCATTCCGATCGAATTCAATACACAATGAACTAAAATATCACTTTATCTAAAATATAATACAAAATAATGTTTCTGGAGTTTTTTCATTATTAATTATTATAATTATTTTAATCAAATTATTATATAAATAGATATTTAATAATATTATAACATTATAACTATAATTGAATAATAAGTATACATTTAAATATCGATAAGTCAAAAACCACAACTACTGTGATTGTTATAGAGTTTTTCGTATTTATTTTTTAAATTATGTTTTAATAATGCATAATTGATAATAATACACACTGTAATAGTGAACATAAATAGGCGATAGTAAACAGTATTACATTACAATATACATCTCTAAGTAATTTTTTTTTTTTTTTATATATAACCTCTGAACTATGACTTATCGATATTCTACTTCATAATATATATTATATTATATTAATTATTATACAATGCAACAGGACAAACACGTTTAACATTTTCTTCCACCTCCGCTCTAAGTAATATGACCAATCCGGAACATTTTCGTCGCGTGGGTCATGCTCATTTAAACAACTACCCGGTTAACACAGTAAGTATGACACAATAACAGTGTTATTAATTTATTATTATAGTTTTTTAGCTTAAAAAATCTTTAAAAATAAAAAAATAAAAGTTAGCAATCACATTTATCAAAAACTATAGTATTAATTTGTAAAGTTAGGTAATCAAAATAATAAATATTTCAAAAGTCAAAGTCCATATAATATTTATGCGTTTTATTTGTTTTTAATTTAAAACAAAAAAATAATATAATACAATTTAATATTTATACACGTAAAATATAACGTATGTTATTAATTTTAGTTTACCAATTGTACTCGTATGGCTAACGTAATCGCTTGGAACTGTAATCCGAAGGATCCCACTTCATATTATTGGGATGATAAGGTAATTATAAATAACCTAACAAACGACCGTCGAATCATCGATCATACTAGTACGACGGTGTACCGCGTTGATGTGTCCATGGTGTGTATTATTTTTATTTAATAACGACACGTGTGCAGTACCGCTATATGCTTACAATATTATGTTGTGCTAATCTCTCGTTCTGTTATAACAAAATAGTTACTTATATTATATGTGTTAATATATTTTAAATTAAATTTGAATAATTGAATAACCAGACGGACAACTGCGAAGTCTCTGCATTTATCTAGCATGTAAAATGTCAACATTTTTTTTTTTTTTTTTTAAAGTGATACATAAAATAGTAGGTATACCACTAGAAATTGTAGCATTGCAATAACACACGCCTTTGGATGAGTTTCGTCATCTTCAGTCAAGTTATACGGTCTTATATTATGTTTAATTGACGTGTATATTAGTATCACATGATCGTTATCGTGCTCGGTGATCATTATAATGATTCTGTGATAATAACAGAAAAATCGATAAAAGATAATGTGCGTCCGTATAAATTGACCGAAGATGACGAAACTCTTTCAAATGTGGGTATTGCAAAGCTACGAATTCTATATTATTTCATTAAACATAGTTTCACTATTCAGTTTTTCTGTTGGATTTTACTTGTTGACTAATTACAGTGATCATATTAGTTCCATCGTATATTAATTAATCTAATTTAATTTTAAATTTAAATTCGATCAGCCAAACACTGAGTCCGCACCGACGGCTATTACTACAGTTAGTCGGAACGTTGAATACAACTTAAACACCGACTACACCAGTTCAGAGGTACCTAACTAAAGGAATGCTGCATTATTTTATAATAATATTTTATATTTTTGAATTTTTGTTGACCTGTTAAATTTCATTAGATATGCTCAGAAGAAACAGTTAAATGTACATCGGAGTCGCGCAGATAAAACGTGAAATTAAGGCAGTATCATTCCATCACATCGCCAGAACTCAATGGCAACAATTCATGTGACTCTACCACGAAATAGAAAATACGACCTTATTAATCTGCTGGATATGGTGGTTTACGTTCACTGGTGTGTATTCCATAAAACAAAACGAACTCTACACTAGTTTACTATCGATAATATTTTATTAGATATTAAGATATAATAATGCATTTCACTCATATTTCAACACTATCTCAAGTGTTGGTGTGCATTGTGTGGAGGTTATTAGATGGTTGAAACTGTATTGAGTAAATTATATAATTTTGCAAAGTGATGACGTAATAGCACTCATCTTAAATTCTTAATCTGACGGTTAAATTATACCATATTATAATAGATATATATGACAGTTTAGGAATGCTCGAGATGCAGAATAATTAATATGAATAATATTGTATAATGTATTTAATAGTTACAAGCACACACACACACACACACAGGTTAGATTAGGTTCGTTTAGGTTAGGTTAAATATTACTATGACTTGTTAATATCGATTTAAAAAATGTGCTTTAATTCAATTTTTGTAGATGCTTGCAAGAAAGACTAAGTGTTCAAGATGTTTAAATGTTATGACTTTATATACTGATTATAAAATACTTATGTTTATGTTTTTTTTTTTATGTTTCGTTTTTTAATAACAATTAATGAGCTACATTATTTAAAAGTTGTCACTCATACAATATTTGCAGAATTGTTTTCAATAACGTAATTATTAAATGATATCCTTTTTTTTCGTTTGTTTAAATGTTATCTTATAAAATGTTCATGTTAATAATAAATATTGTACATAACTTACATATTTATTCTTTCAACGTATGTATTATGTAAACATATAATATAACTAACAACTGTTATTGTTTATATATTTTATAAGTACGTGTCGTAAAATTGTTTAAGTAAGAAACTACAGAATGATCTGTTATATTGTAGAAAAAAAAATATAAATTCCTCTTTAACTTATTAATTTAAATTTACTACCTATTCATAATAATTAGGAAATATTATATTATATTTTGACTTTTATGAATATAAAACAAATACTTAATAAATTAACTGTCATATATTAATGGCTCCAGGAAAAACTATTTTACTTATGTATACTGGATAGGTACTCGTATTTATATTTTTTATATTTTTTCTTATGATTTTGGTTACAATATTATATCTTGTTCTTAAGTTATTTTTATTAATATTCTTACATACATAATATGTATTAAGACTAAACAAAATTAAGTATTATCATTATATTATATACTTAGTATTATTGTTAATAATATTATGTTATTAAAATTGTATATTATTAAAGCACCTACCATACAACTTTATCATTATACTATAATTTAATGTATTATCAATTTTAAATAATTAATTGTAATAAATATTATTATTGTTTTAAATTGATGTATCTGTAGCCGTGACATTAACTATAATAATATAATAACTAATAAATTTATTTTTTTTTTTTTAAATATAAAATTGTATTAAATAATAATTAATCATGACGTGTGTGAATGTGTGTTTTTTACAACACTAAACTATTAGCATGGTGGCTTACTATTTATCTGTATGAATATGAACATTAAAGTTTATGTAGGTATTATATGTTTTTAAAGTAAAGTAAAATATATAATATGTATGCCGTTTATTTATTGGCACAATTTTTTTAAGAAATAAAATTTCTTAATTATTTATTTTTCGAATAAACAATTAATGAAGATTATATTATTTTTAGTTTTTATGAGAATAAAATGTAAGGTTACGTAATGTAGGCGATTTATTTTTAATTTTTAATTGAAACATATTATCTCGCATATTATTATGGTACATAATTGTACACTACTTATTTGAATTGGTCGTAGTATGGAATGATATATATTAATTAATATTTTTTAGTATTTTCTTCAGTTGCTAGTTAATTATAATATTATCAACTAACTAATAATTAATAAGCTAATAATAAATAAAAAGAATAAATGGCGAACCTCCGATTCAGACCAAACTGATCTGCCATCGGCCAGCATGGAATCAAATAAATTCGAAAAATCGGAAATGCATTATAGGACGTTGCATCATTAAGCTGGCAAAGGCATATTGCGCGATGAAAAATATAATATTTAACGTTCAACAAGTTTTCGGGCTCAAACCTATTTTACGTGCAAACGAATGAACGTACCGTCTGATACAATATTTTGAACAAACTATAATAATATGTTATCGTTGAAATAATTCGGCTAAATGTATAATAGGAACATTGTGGAGAAACGTTTTCTTGTGACTGATTCAAATACAATATTTAGGTATATTCAAAATATTATTTCAAATGAACAGTAGACTTCGTGTGTTGTGTGCCGATGATCACTACATTATCTGTACAACGGCCACACACAATACGCAGTCCAGTAGACGATCAAGTCGATAATAAAGTGGTACTCGAGGACAAAAACAAAATAGCAATAGGAAAGTTATCAAAGACCAGTCCTCCCCACGCTTCTCAAAATTGACTTATAATATTATTTTAACATAAATAATATATATTTTAAGGATATATATAAATGTTTTTTCTGACAGTTTTCGTGTGGCCTTTTTTTTGCATAAAACGTTTCCATGGCAACCGATCATAAATATAATGAAATTACGTTACCAAATCAACTTTTTTGTAACATTTTATTTTTATCGTAATATTTAAATCATATATATATATATAATACATGGATTCAATGTTTTAACGTACCTATAAATATTAATTACTATACTACGTCATTTATAAACAAAAATTTATTTTTATCAAAACATTCTCGAAATAATGCTTACGAATGTTTTCAATACAGAGTTGAATTTAAACACTTTGAATTGGAGAAAAACCGTTTATGAGTGAACCAAAATTATTGTAAAATATATAATGCACTATCTATATATTTTATTTTAAAATATACTCATAAACATCAATGTATCGTATTTAATTTATCGTACGACAATCAATCAAAATCATGCTATCGAACATCAATTATTAATCGCAGGGATGCATTTATCGTAAAATTATAGGTCGTAAATCACTGTTCAAACTCACTTTTTTTACACCTAAGTTAGTCTTTATAACTATTTTTTTTTTTTTTTTTTTATAGTTAAGTTATAAATTATACTTATTTTTGTTATGCGATTACCTGCATACATTATTGGAATTATCAAGAATTTTTAATATTGAAGCTTTTAGTATAATAATATATTATTGTAAGTTGGTAGGCTCAATTGTTAGTATTATAGTTATTATTATTATTTATCCATTATGTACCTGTTAAAAACAAAATAGCTACTAGGTATACAGTAATAAGTTGTGATAAATACCGTTTCGGTAACTTTTTAATGTTATGTACTACCTCATGATTTATTGTATAATTAATTATAAACCGTCGTGTAGTAAATTATTTACGATGAAATGACGACAGGACACCTGAACTTGCACTAAGTATAGTGACGACGCTAAGACATAGATACATGTACAAGAACTGACATGTGACTATAATAAAGTATTATGCTATTTCAATGAGCTAATAAGTTAAAATATATTAGAGCCAGAACTTCGCGATGTTGTAATAGTATTTTTGTTTTTGCGTCGACACTGCGGACCGGTTAAATCATTTTCTGGTTTCTGTATGGATTAATTTAATATTATACTTATACACAGATTTCAGCATTTCTGAAATATGCGATTAGAGTGCATATAATAATGTTAGTATGCATCTCGTTTTTTCCTTTTGGTTCCAAAATTGTCACGAGTTTATTTTAGAATTCCTCGACATAGGAATATATTTATGGGGAATTTTTACGGTTACCCTTATTTGTTAAGTGGATGAACTAAATCTATAATATTCATTAATAGGTATCTACTAATTAAATTGGACGTGGATATTGATAAATGTTCAACATTTTTTTTTTACGTACGTTTCTACAATAATTTTATTTTTGTATGTCTATATAAAAATTACAATAGAAATACATTTATAAATCATATATGTATACTATTTGATATCTTATTTAATTAACGGAATTAAACATAATGAATAAATATATATAATATATATCAGTTGAACAAATCTTGAACAACTTTATATTTTTAATTTACACTTTAATGTATCTAAATATTTTATAACGTTTAACTATACCTATATGCAATAAATTCCATAACTTAAGACATACTTCTGAAATTATTAAAATTTATTTTTACTAAATTTTTATATAAATAAAAAACCTTATATATATATATATATAATATGTGTGTGTGTGTGTGTATTTATAATACTTTTTGTTTATATTTTGGACCAACGCATACTGGTAAATTATGCATGAAACTATAACATAATAATATATTATACTATCGATACTTATTAGAAGTTTAAATGTTTTTGTCCCACCTCACCCTTTCCATTTGATTTTTCTAGATGTGCCACATAATTAATCGGGACAGCATATGCGTCGTATTGCAACATTGTTTGTGCTTGAAAATTTAACTAAACGATATAATAATATACCACGCAGTGTTCAACGGGCGTATTGCGTTCACGGAATAAGGCCAATTTTTTGATGTGTGACATTTTGTCATCAGTCGGCATCAACGCACCCCACTCACGTTTATTGCTCTCACACACAAACATATTTACATACGTGTACATTTCGCTCTATTACCAGTTTCCTATATGTCAACACGGTAGCGCATAGCTGTCAGCCGTGATGGGTTCTGTTTAAAATTCAGATGGGAACAATCAACGCCACAGCCTCCGGTTATATTATATTATTATTACGTTTGGTATGTATAGTGGTAAAAAAACATCATAGCGACGTCCATTATAATTGTTTTTAAGCAACATATTAGATTATATACATATGAAATCTGTAAATCCTTGTATAATAAATAGTATACATATAATAAAATTGGACCACCGTGATATATTACATTATCATATTGGGGCAACGAAAAGTAATACCTAGTAATTTCCGTCAAACGTACAATGATTTAGTGGGAAAAACGCTTTTGAAATTCCATCCGTCAAATGTAAAAAATTAAAACGACCTTAACTTTTGGTATACAGTGAGTAAGAAGTTTTAAGTACAACAAAATATAATATAGGTAAGTTCGGGGATTTAATTATGATTATTAACTATTCATATTATAATCGTTCATTTTTTTTTTTTTTTTTTATTGCTAAGAATTCATTAAGAAACTCGAACTAATAGATAGCAATAAAACGTTATGTAATACCTATAGATAGGTATATTTATAACAACGAAGAGAAACGGCAAATGTTCATTTTGAACAAATAATAATTAGCATTCATCAAAGAAATCAAAAATTTCAAAAGGAATTTTAATTACCTATAATATGATATGATATTTATATAAAAAAACAAAATGTGTGTTACGTTTACTGCTAGTTAACAATTTTCGATGGTAATTATCACAACCATTAACTGTTAACGCATCAGTGATTAATGAAAATGTTTTATGACCGCTTAGCAAAATCTACGACCGGTTTATTATTACAAAGTATTCAATATAAAATTATTAAAAGGTGGTATTATTAAAATACACACTTTGATATACGAAGTATCTACCTAGTATATTTATATATATAATATATGTGTGTGAGAGTAAATGTGAGAGCACATACATGTAAACGTAATTATTGTTTTCTTCATGTTATAAGATACATTTCAATCATCTATTTTTGGTTTGTGGAATCCGTATATCGTATGATGAAAAAAGTAACCATGGACGATGGACATACAATTACAATGATTTTTTTTTTTTTTTTTGTTTTACTAACAAATATAATCTGTTTTGGTAATAGATACAATGCTAGCAAGGCTTTAAAAAATAAATGGTCAAAAGAAACAGGAAATCTGCAATTATTAGTGTACAATAATATCTATCCCAATTAATGTTGTTGAATCGTATTGCTTCACAATCAAGGCCATATACGAAATAACTCAAAATAGAATCATAAAGTCTAGATGATTTGATATCATAGTATATTATAAAAACTGAAATAATAAAAAATCAATTTAAATACAGAGTGATTATTGTGACAGCGAATGAAGTAATAATAAAGGTTTGCTGGGTATTCAAAATATTCAAAATAATAATTTTTAATGCAATAATAATTTCGAAAAATTAAAAGTTTTATGTTATATTTTTGTATTAGTTATTTTTTATATAGTTCGTTTTTTTATATTTTATGCAAAATTATTAAACATGTAGCGTGTATGTAAAACGTTTTTATTTTTCAAAAGCATAAAAACTAGTAGAGATTATAATGATTATATACCTAGATATTTAATGATTAAAGAAAAGTCTAAGATTAATAATTAAAAAATAAATTATTAACATTGTCCATTTATGATTAAGTAACAAATACATTATATCATGCCACTCCACTTACAGTTATAAAACTATAAGTGTATCTATATTAAATAATTACCTACTACAGAGGAATGCATATTGCATAATATTGTGATATATTTGATTTCAGGAAGTCAAATAAGTTGAATTTAAAGCATATTTAACAATATAAAAAATTTAAAAATTGTCAAAATATTATTTATGAAAATTTTAATCAAGTTTTATTTTGAAAAAACGGGTTTCAAATAAACCCTGATGAAAAATAATAGTTAATCGTAAGGTAAGATAACATAATTTACTAAGACATAAGCACAAACAGATTCACTCATATTATATAAACACGTCATTCATATAATCATACTAAAATCAAAAATATATTTTAAATTTCTATAAGTTTTATAGGTAATAGAGTAGTGGCAGCTAAGTACCTTGGTAGTCTGAAAGTTCAACGAGAAATATGCGTATAAAACATTTGTTTTCCTAAACTTAATGAATTATTCATGACAATAAAAAATAATAACACGTAGGTACGTGTTATTAATCCATATTTTTATTAATTTTAAAATTGTTTATGTATAGTATTATGTGTTATAGGTAATTAATTCTTTGTAAAAATCAATTACCGATTTAAAACCCTGAAGCTGAATCCCGAGTTCGCAAGTATTTAACTACGTACATTTTATGAAATGGTTTATTAATGTACAGTTTTATTACACTAATTGCACTCACTTGCATTTAAGTGTATATTAAACACAGTACGCGCAATACAAAAATAAGTATATAAAATGAAAATTGCATCAAATTATATTTTATGCTAGTCGTTAAATCAAGCGAAATAAATAAATCATACGCGAATGTGAAAATATGATTTTTACCTAGCACATTATTATACGATAGTAGTGTAAAACGTGTTCTGAGACATTGTTTTCGTACATTAATTTACCACCTACCTATTATAAATTATATGTGATATTATTATAATAATGTCTTGGAGCGCGGACGAATTAAGGTCTCGTTCAAGGTACATTGATCGACGCAAATTGTTCAGTACCCGACTCGAAAGACAATTATGGTTGTCCATCCGAAAATCCAGTTATTTGTTCGGTACCAAATCGAATCGCATGTGGTTCTCGTCCAGCGTAAAAATCACATGTGTTTTTCATCGTTTCTATATACCGAATACCGATAATTAGATAATTACAGACATGTTGTGTACAAATTCTGTACACATACCTACCTATAGATCCTTGTTATAATATAGATATATTAGATATAGTAGTATAAGACCATAAGATGAAAAAATATAGAAACAATATTATATTGTTGTATTATTTTCGCCTACTGTCGTGAAAACAATTGTTTCATGTAATTGATAAATAATGTTTATGCATTTAAATTAATACACGTAAAAATACAATTTAAGCATGTATTAACAATAAATTGGTTCATTATCATGATTTGACTAAGACCAAATTACATTTATTTTATTGTTAATGATATAAAGTAAAAAAAAAAAAAAATGTTATAATTATTGATGTATGGAAATAAAGTAACGAATTTGTAGTCAAATTTGGTTCTGTTGAAGCATTAGCCTATATTTCGGACAAGTGTTAAGTTTGTCTATATATTTTTGTATTAAATAAATAATTAAAAAATAACTTTAATTCAAATAAATTATTAAATAGCAATCTACAACATTAAACTGACTATATGTCATTTTATGATATTGCCGTTTTAGTATTTATACGTTTTATTTATTTATTCGTATTTATCATGAAAATTAATTGTTTTGAATAGTTTTGTTTTTAAATGATACTTTATACTATTAAATTTATGGTGTAAACTATTAGGCGTTGCAAATTACAATGAAAAGATTAGCTATATTTTCTGCAATACAGCTACATGCATTTTTTTCATGAAAGCCATGATTTTTCCCCAATAATTTTTTCGAAATTTCTATTACAGTTTATTGATACTACTAACGATAAAAATCTAATTGCCAACTATATTTATAAAAAAAAGTTATTTTGACACAATGTTAAATTGAAACAAATAGCTAAATCGTATATTATAATAAAGCTCGAAAAGTCGAAACCACGGAGCGCGCAGCTGAAATAAGCTGTTATAATTCACATATTATTATGCGATCTCTTAGATTTACGGCACGCCAGGTGACACGTAGCAGAATGAAATATATATGGTATTAAGCACAAAAGTAAAAACGGAATATGACGAGACTTTACAGATGAAATAAAAACTCAAGGATGACAGTTTATAGACAAAAAAAATATTTATATCGTAGTCTTGCACAGGGCTTGTCTCAAATTGAGACGTATGTACATTTAACAGAGTACACAGATAAGGACTATATAGTCGTAGGTAGTATATTATTTTATAGTCTTCTTATATCTACTGCGAGAAAGTCACTGCGAGGGTACAGTAGGTTTTCCAGGCTCAATAAAGCTTACACTACTCACAGAAGAATCATAAATTTTAAAAATATAGTGTTATAATAGTAATTATTTAAAGTATTATAAATAAAAGACTATAATAACTACAAGGAAGTTAAAAACTGTTAAATAATCGAATTATTCATTTCATTATTTACCTATTTATAAGAGATTTTTGTATTTAAGTCGTAATTCAATGTTATTCAGTATTCAGGTTTTTGGTACAATACGCATGAGCAGAATACTATTTTAAAAATGTCGGTGCGTAAACTAAACAGTTTGTTATTAACAAGCTTTTATAAACTTTAAATGGGCGTATGGGTATAATAATAGAGCGTGGATAAGTCTCTTGGGACACAATTATTATTGAGTGGACTCATTACTTCTATCATAACTTAAAAGGATTATTCGAATATTAATATACGTATTTATGCAACCGTAAACCAATATATATTGGTTCAAAGATAATCGATATTCGTACCCAAACAACGTTTTCGACAGTTACAAATATAAAATACATTCTGTTTCGGAGAATGGGTTGTATAACAGAAGTATAGGATTTTAGAAACACACAAAAACATATAGTACTGTATACAATAGATAATATATATATTATATATACAATATTTACTTTACATAGAAAACACAAAAATAATCGTTTTAATACGCATTAAAACGTTAGAAAAAATAAGTCACCGTATCGCACTAACTGTTGTGATTGTGCGATGATGACAACGAGAGAGTTAAATTTAGCGTCAAAGAGTGATATAGTCTGAACTGTTGTAGCAGGATAAGATTCAGAGATAAAGAACCAATTGACAGAAGAATCTATCAGTTGTGGGATCAGATAATAACAATATTTATGCATTTCTACAAGAGAGTTTCCACATAAACTAAACAAGATCAATTTTTCTAAAATTAATCGGAAAACAATGTCATATAGATTTCAAGAATTTGACTGATCATACATAATGAACAACTCTCTATCCCTAATACCTATACTATATTAACTCTGTTTTATAGCTAGTCAAATAGTTAGTTACTCGAAAACATCTGTATAATATATAATATATATTAATAATTATGTACATTTAAATCGATCGACGACCACCGATAAAGATAGTGTCGAATACACTAGAAAATCCGAACGAAATAATTCACCAGTGATCGTGATTTCGATAAATTATTATTTTGCAGTCCGTTTGTCGTAAAAACTTAATATTTCATGAAAAATTTTAACGTCAGATGACGATAATTTCTCGACTTATATTTTTGTGTTTTTGACATCAAAAATATTAGTCGAGTTTATAGGGGGATTTGGTTTTTTTTAACGGAAGACACATCCAAGCACTATCATCTTGGTCATTTTTCGTATTTTCTTGTAACTTCTCTCTTTTCTAAACGTACAAACCATTACATATATTATTCTCATAATATTCCATGTATTTTTCATTTTTTTTTTAAAGTTATTTATTAGTTATGGTTTTAATTTTTCAACGGAGACATCGCTTACATATTATAAAATGTTGACATTTTTAATTCTACGATTTTATGTATACGCGTCTAAAGAGGATTAGGGCAGGACTAGATAGTGAGTGTTATGACGTGTCAATTCAATTAAAGTAGGTAGTATATTTTACTAAAAAAAAAAAAAAACTGTGGTAGATCCAATGTAGAGCATTTTTTATTGAATAATTAAAAAAGATAAAAATAGATAAAAATAGATAGAAAAAAATAAGGTAGATAAAAATCCATGATAGGAAAACAATAACTCTTATTCTATCAGTTAATCGTAATTAGTTTGTATCAATTAGTGAATTTCATTTAGCCTATTTGGCGTCAAATTTGCACTAGCGAGCAAAAATTATCAAATAAAAAAAATGTATTTTATTAACCGATTTAGCGTTACTCGATAAATCGTATATTTGAATAAATTAGATTTTTTACGCTATATATGTTACATACATTATGAACAGTGACCACCAAAAAAATATTTATGATTTAAAAATGTTTCATGCAGTAGAGAAAATAGCAAGTTAATTTTTTTATACCGTACCGTTTATATCAAATTATGATCATTATGTTGGTAGAACCAAAAAAAAAAAAAAAAAATTGCGTCATTGATTATCAAATTTACATAAATAACGTCCACTCATACAAAAAGTCGTACACAGCTGTGGTTCATCATTATCATCATCATATATTATATATTATATTATATTCAATATATATATACAATTTAAAATATGCACAAGCTCCATTGATCGTGATCTAACGCAGTAGAAGTTTAATTGCGTGTAAATTGGTTTTCACCGGTGATTATTACTACTTAAAACTCAAATACAGCACTCTACTGTAAGTATTTTAACAAACAAAACAACACCAAATCTTCGACGTTAGGAGGTATGGCTATTCTCCGTAGCCGTATTGCCCAGCTTGGTATCACTATCGATTTATAATGTCATGACTGATAGCTAGACACTCCACTGCCATTTTCATTATAATTTTGTATACGAAAAACGATGGAATAAACTTTTACACCGGACGATAATTGCTAGACTTTCAGACCTGGTAATTGAATTATTCATATGTTTTATTGACAAATTTACAGCGTTTACACCCAAACCTCACCAACTAGATCAAACAATTTTCACTTGGCCAACTCGAAGGCACAGGAGACGGAATCCAAAAACCTTCAATCAAAATTTCCATCCTAATCTTATTACAAATTTATTGATTATCTTAAAACTTAAGATGGTTACAAACAATACTGGCTAAAGATAATTGGAAATATAAATAAATTATAACTAACAGAATACTAGAAGTATAATAAGAAGTAATCTGAAAAAAAAACCAGGAACTACAGGAAATAAGCCATACCACTAATATGTGTGATAAATCGGTCACTCAGAATAGTAATTTAACAGCACACCGTCGCACGCACACGGCATAAAGATCATACTCATGTGAAGTTTGTTTCAAATCGTTTGTTCAAAGCAGTAATCTAGTAGATCACCAGTGTACGCACACAGGGGAGAAGCCACACCAGTGTCAAGTTTGTGGCAAATCATTTGCTCAAAGCAGTAGTTTGATTTATCACCAGCGTACACAAACAGAAGAGAAGCCATACTTGTTTGAAGTTTGTGGTAAATCGTTTACTACAAACGGTTACCTGAGAATCCATCAGCGAACGCACACGGGAAAGAAGCCATACCAGCGTGAAGTTTGTGGCAAATTATTTGCTCAAATTAGTCACCTGAGAGTCCACCAGCGTACACACACAGAAGAGAAGCCACATCAGTGTCACGTTTGTGGCAAATCATTTACTACAAACGGTAAACTTAGAGTCCATTAGCGAACGCACACAGGAGAGAAGCCACACCAGTGTGAAGTTTGTGGTAAGTCATTTGCTCAAAGCAGTAATCTAAAAATCCACCAGCGGAAGCACACGGTAGAGAAGCCATGAGACGTGCGCAATCAAAAAGTTCGCCATTTACCAACTCTGAACAACTTGGTGGACCCTGTTGTATATACAAATAAGATGAGTCATCCAAGCGTACAAAGCTCCTATCTGAATTTTGAGTTTGTAATGTAACTGTTGTGTGGTTTTATTCTTGTAGTAATGTATTGATAATAAATTTTGGCTGTTTTATCAATATTCAAAACTAAAACACTTCATATATTTTTGTTTTCTGTTAAAGTTATTAAAATTATTTGTTGTATGTATGATGAGCGTACGTTTAAAAAACGTTTAATGCATAAAAAGGTTTGATAGTTCATTAAAACGTGTTTGATAGAGCAGTTTTTATAATAATTATAATTTATAACGGAATATAAATAAGATAGAGGATTGGTTGGACTTAACCCTGGCTTTATCACTTAATGCCTTCCTAAAATTATACGGAATAACTTAAAAATACACGTGATCTTCTGAAATTTTACATTCAGTAGAATATAAAACCATGTTTTTATTCTATTTTTCTTTTTTAGTAAATTTTTGACTATTTTGGCGTTTGTGGGAATATTAGTTAACAATTGAATTGGATTAACAAAATAAAATACTACCATATTATCCTCAAATCAATAGATTAACTTAGAGGTCTATAATATTAATTTACATTAATATAAAGAATTTGTTCCCAAGTTAAATTATTAATTATAACCACTGAGTTACATAATTGTTTTCTCGTAGCTTATTTCTCATATATCATTATAGTATAAAATTCCTCTTATTCTTGCATGAGTTTACCCTTCGTGAGTCCTAAATACTTCACGCATACATTACAGTAGAAATAAATAACGAAAGGAAAAAAAAACCGATGCCTTTTCGACATGTTGAAAGATGAAAAATCCTGTTTTCAATTTTCTTAATATTTATTAACATACAAAACATTATTTAACGTAAAAACTAAATAAATAATAATTATTATTATACTAAAATCACTTAACAATCATTTTAACTTTAAAAAGTTAAATCTATATAAATAATATAAAATCATAAAATCAAAATCATATAATATGTACCTTTTATTTATGTGAAAAAAATGTTTATGACCATACTATGTAATATAAATTAAAACATTTAATTCTGTCTTGTAATGTGACTAGTAGTTTCTATAAAACAATATCGTTAAATAGTCCAAGACAGTTTTAACACAATATCCGTTCAATAGCTTATGAGAAAATAAATAGTCAATTATAGTCAATACATTATGATCACCTATATTTTACATTTCTTACATTCTTGTTATCGGAAATATAAAATCAGGTAGTTCTTATAATATTACCTATTTTTTTTTAATAAAAATCGTATGTACTGCAATGAGCGTGTACACGGTATGGTAATATTGTAAACGCCATTCGTCAGGAGAAATCAAAAAGTTATTGCGGACCGGTTACAAAAATTATACGGTGGACGTCCAACGTCGATGCAAAAAATTAAATATAGTATTATGGAACCTAATAATTATTATTATATGGGCATACGAGTTATAGGCGATGCGAGCAAGTCCTGATACATCCTTTAATAAAATGTAGGTACCTATACCGCGTCATAATATTATCGAAATCACTCGATTAGAAATAGGTACGACCGTTTATTATTACGTCAGTTTAAATATTTTTTCGGAAGAGACGACGGCGATGATGTTATCATATGTACGTAGTACATACTCACAGTAAAAATATAATATTATGTAACGAGCGAGTATATTAATATAATTATAATGTGCATATCCACCGACAAAATAACTTTTCATTTTTTTCATTGCAGTCAACGATGATTTAAATCTGGACCAAACATATAATACAATTTCTTGCGGCACACATAAGATGTATTTTTTCGATATTTATTTATTTATTTCTGTTTTAAACTATAACCTTTCAAAAGCTATGGAACTAAAAGCATTTTTTCGAAATAATTTTAAAAACTGAAACTGAAATCAGAAGTATATACTATATTATTTTTAAGATTTATTACCCTATGGGTTTACAATTCGATTTCGACTTATTGGGGTTTTACAGTACCAATGCACTATAATTTTGTTTGTACAATGCACGTAAAATGCTGATCTAAAACTTTTGAACATTTAACGAATATTGTATAATATGTAATAAATAAAAATAAGTTTAAAATCAATAGGTACATTAATAATTTTCAAAATTATTAAAATAATAATAATGATATACCTAGGGTTGTTAAACTTCATGAATAAATAAGTACTATTATACTCTCCTACTCTATCAATATATATTTAGTTAATATATACATGTATAATTTTGAACTTTAAAAAATATTTCTATAACTCATAAGCATCTTAAAACTTTAAATATGTGAATACAGTAAAAAAATGCATGCATCGCTCAATTTATATATTATAATTTAAGTACATAATATGTGCACATGTCACATATATATTATATTCTTTTTTCTAAACAATGGAACCTTTGTCGGTAGATTTTTGATCGTGTTCTCACAATATTGTGACGTTGGTTTGACAATGTTACAAACGCACTCGTGTTGATCAAAAGGTAACGATAACGATCGAGTACAATCGTGATTCTAGAACTACTGAAGTGAATGTTAGTCAATACTAGCAAGTATCAGCCAATTCAATTGATACCGGTCTCTCTCTCTGGGCAATTATTTTAGAAGAAAATATGTTTTTTAACGATCGCGGTGCCTATGTTCACGTGCATACGTCGTTTTGCGACCCGAATCTCCAAAGTAGGTTTAGCGTATGCAAAAAAAAGTTTCTAGAACGAGTAGGCAGGTATGTGCCAATATAATATAATATGGCAATAATATAATATAATGTGTAATGCTTTTGGATTGGAATAACATTCAGAAGTATGCATTTTTTTTTTCTGAACAAAGTCTTCCTAAATTGGTAATTCGATGATCAGAAATTGAGAAATCTTATCCGATAAAAATGTCAACGTTATATACTAACTAGAAATCGGATGGCAAAAACTTTTTGTCAACGTAATGGAATTAGTTTTCTACTGGTCACTGTGATCTGTTTTCTAGAAAATATTCTTTCGCCATAGCGTTAAATTAATTAAATAAGTTAATGAAACAATATAATAATATACATAGTATCAGCCAAATGCTACTTGAAATTAATCAAAATCGTTATAGTAAAATAATATGCATATAAGTTACACTTTTACCTAACACACGTATATTATAATAAAAACACAAGTTATTTACAAATAAAAAATCATTTTAATCTGTATGAATAACTATGTGAAATTAAAAAGTCACCCTTTTTGTAACAAGTGGTCGTTAACCTGTAAATTTATTATGAAAATCATATACCCAATATAATACATAGGGAAGATAGGTATTCTTGGACACGCTGATACTTTAAGGGGGATAGGGGTGCCAAGATAGAGAATCACCAGTATATGATGGTGTCACACGCTTTTAATATGGTCGATGGTGGCAAGTCGTAGCCTTCGCTACCCTTCAGTAAGTGCTAGAAACAGGGACACGAAGAGTGACTTAGGGTAAAAGAATTCTTATCGTTAGTTTTGTGGATGTCGTTCAATTTGGCACTACTCCTGCTTGCCCGATAAATTAAGAGGGTCATTCTCGGAAGACGCTCGCGTATATACTAGTTTCTAGCTTCACCGGTTATCCGGCAGTTCGATCTCTCGGCAAGCGCTCCTCGCCTCTTCTCTAACCATCCCTTGAAAACATTACGCGAATACAATTCGACTGTGATAGGGAAGTTTTGCCAAAACGTGAGTATATATCT